>JAHBBA010000194.1:0-97960 GCA_018806925.1 Skeletonema costatum | reverse complement strand
ATACTATCATGACCAACTATCATGGGCCACTAGAAGCTGTTGATTGCCATACTCACAGAGTTAGATACGATATGGTGCTCGAGTAGTGTAGCGGCCATCCAAAAGTGGGCCTCATCAGGTCACCTACGATGATTGTAGCGACGCCGATACAACGTAAAAGAGCTTGAGCCGTGGTAAACATGCTTCTATACTATCATGACCAACTATCATGGGCCACTAGAAGCTGTTGATTGCCATACTCACAGAGTTTGATACGATATGGTGCTCGAGTAGTGTAGCGGGCCATCCAAAAGTGGGCCTCATCAGGTCACCTACGACGATTGTAGCGACGCCGATACAACGTAAAAGAGCTTGAGCCGTGGTAAACATGCTTCTATACTATCATGACCAACTATCATGGGCCACTAGAAGCTGTTGATTGCCATACTCACAGAGTTTGATACGATATGGTGCTCGAGTAGTGTAGCGGCCATCCAAAAGTGGGCCTCATCAGGTCACCTACGATGATGTAGCGACGCCGATACAACGTAAAAGAGCTTGAGCCGTGGTAAACATGCTTCTATACTATCATGACCAACTATCATGGGCCACTAGAAGCTGTTGATTGCCATACTCACAGAGTTAGATACGATATGGTGCTCGAGTAGTGTAGCGGCCATCCAAAAGTGGGCCTCATCAGGTCACCTACGATGATTGTAGCGACGCCGATACAACGTAAAAGAGCTTGAGCCGTGGTAAACATGCTTCTATACTATCATGACCAACTATCATGGGCCACTAGAAGCTGTTGATTGCCATACTCACAGAGTTTGATACGATATGGTGCTCGAGTAGTGTAGCGGCCATCCAAAAGTGGGCCTCATCAGGTCACCTACGACGTTGTAGCGACGCCGATACAACGTAAAAGAGCTTGAGCCGTGGTAAACATGCTTCTATACTATCATGACCAACTATCATGGGCCACTAGAAGCTGTTGATTGCCATACTCACAGAGTTAGATACGATATGGTGCTCGAGTAGTGTAGCGGCCATCCAAAAGTGGGCCTCATCAGGTCACCTACGATGATTGTAGCGACGCCGATACAACGTAAAAGAGCTTGAGCCGTGGTAAACATGCTTCTATACTATCATGACCAACTATCATGGGCCACTAGAAGCTGTTGATTGCCATACTCACAGAGTTTGATACGATATGGTGCTCGAGTAGTGTAGCGGCCATCCAAAAGTGGGCCTCATCAGGTCACCTACGATGATTGTAGCGACGCCGATACAACGTAAAAGAGCTTGAGCCGTGGTAAACATGCTTCTATACTATCATGACCAACTATCATGGGCCACTAGAAGCTGTTGATTGCCATACTCACAGAGTTTGATACGATATGGTGCTCGAGTAGTGTAGCGGCCATCCAAAAGTGGGCCTCATCAGGTCACCTACGATGATTGTAGCGACGCCGATACAACGTAAAAGAGCTTGAGCCGTGGTAAACATGCTTCTATACTATCATGACCAACTATCATGGGCCACTAGAAGCTGTTGATTGCCATACTCACAGAGTTTGATACGATATGGTGCTCGAGTAGTGTAGCGGCCATCCAAAAGTGGGCCTCATCAGGTCACCTACGACGATTGTAGCGACGCCGATACAACGTAAAAGAGCTTGAGCCGTGGTAAACATGCTTCTATACTATCATGACCAACTATCATGGGCCACTAGAAGCTGTTGATTGCCATACTCACAGAGTTTGATACGATATGGTGCTCGAGTAGTGTAGCGGCCATCCAAAAGTGGGCCTCATCAGGTCACCTACGACGTTGTAGCGACGCCGATACAACGTAAAAGAGCTTGAGCCGTGGTAAACATGCTTCTATACTATCATGACCAACTATCATGGGCCACTAGAAGCTGTTGATTGCCATACTCACAGAGTTTGATACGATATGGTGCTCGAGTAGTGTAGCGGCCATCCAAAAGTGGGCCTCATCAGGTCACCTACGATGATGTAGCGACGCCGATACAACGTAAAAGAGCTTGAGCCGTGGTAAACATGCTTCTATACTATCATGACCAACTATCATGGGCCACTAGAAGCTGTTGATTGCCATACTCACAGAGTTAGATACGATATGGTGCTCGAGTAGTGTAGCGGCCATCCAAAAGTGGGCCTCATCAGGTCACCTACGACGTTGTAGCGACGCCGATACAACGTAAAAGAGCTTGAGCCGTGGTAAACATGCTTCTATACTATCATGACCAACTATCATGGGCCACTAGAAGCTGTTGATTGTCATACTCACAGCGTTAGATACGATATGGTGCTCGAGTAGTGTAGCGGCCATCCAAAAGTGGGCCTCATCAGGTCACCTACGATGATGTAGCGACGCCGATACAACGTAAAAGAGCTTGAGCCGTGGTAAACATGCTTCTATACTATCATGACCAACTATCATGGGCCACTAGAAGCTGTTGATTGTCATACTCACAGAGTTAGATACGATATGGTGCTCGAGTAGTGTAGCGGCCATCCAAAAGTGGGCCTCATCAGGTCACCTACGATGATTTAGCGACGCCGATACAACGTAAAAGAGCTTGAGCCGTGGTAAACATGCTTCTATACTATCATGACCAACTATCATGGGCCACTAGAAGCTGTTGATTGCCATACTCACAGAGTTAGATACGATATGGTGCTCGAGTAGTGTAGCGGCCATCCAAAAGTGGGCCTCATCAGGTCACCTACGACGTTGTAGCGACGCCGATACAACGTAAAAGAGCTTGAGCCGTGGTAAACATGCTTCTATACTATCATGACCAACTATCATGGGCCACTAGAAGCTGTTGATTGCCATACTCACAGAGTTTGATACGATATGGTGCTCGAGTAGTGTAGCGGCCATCCAAAAGTGGGCCTCATCAGGTCACCTACGATGATTGTAGCGACGCCGATACAACGTAAAAGAGCTTGAGCCGTGGTAAACATGCTTCTATACTATCATGACCAACTATCATGGGCCACTAGAAGCTGTTGATTGCCATACTCACAGAGTTAGATACGATATGGTGCTCGAGTAGTGTAGCGGCCATCCAAAAGTGGGCCTCATCAGGTCACCTACGACGTTGTAGCGACGCCGATACAACGTAAAAGAGCTTGAGCCGTGGTAAACATGCTTCTATACTATCATGACCAACTATCATGGGCCACTAGAAGCTGTTGATTGCCATACTCACAGCGTTTGATACGATATGGTGCTCGAGTAGTGTAGCGGCCATCCAAAAGTGGGCCTCATCAGGTCACCTACGATGATTGTAGCGACGCCGATACAACGTAAAAGAGCTTGAGCCGTGGTAAACATGCTTCTATACTATCATGACCAACTATCATGGGCCACTAGAAGCTGTTGATTGCCATACTCACAGAGTTAGATACGATATGGTGCTCGAGTAGTGTAGCGGCCATCCAAAAGTGGGCCTCATCAGGTCACCTACGACGTTGTAGCGACGCCGATACAACGTAAAAGAGCTTGAGCCGTGGTAAACATGCTTCTATACTATCATGACCAACTATCATGGGCCACTAGAAGCTGTTGATTGCCATACTCACAGCGTTTAGATACGATATGGTGCTCGAGTAGTGTAGCGGCCATCCAAAAGTGGGCCTCATCAGGTCACCTACGATGATTGTAGCGACGCCGATACAACGTAAAAGAGCTTGAGCCGTGGTAAACATGCTTCTATACTATCATGACCAACTATCATGGGCCACTAGAAGCTGTTGATTGCCATACTCACAGAGTTAGATACGATATGGTGCTCGAGTAGTGTAGCGGCCATCCAAAAGTGGGCCTCATCAGGTCACCTACGATGATTGTAGCGACGCCGATACAACGTAAAAGAGCTTGAGCCGTGGTAAACATGCTTCTATACTATCATGACCAACTATCATGGGCCACTAGAAGCTGTTGATTGCCATACTCACAGAGTTAGATACGATATGGTGCTCGAGTAGTGTAGCGGCCATCCAAAAGTGGGCCTCATCAGGTCACCTACGACGTTGTAGCGACGCCGATACAACGTAAAAGAGCTTGAGCCGTGGTAAACATGCTTCTATACTATCATGACCAACTATCATGGGCCACTAGAAGCTGTTGATTGCCATACTCACAGCGTTAGATACGATATGGTGCTCGAGTAGTGTAGCGGCCATCCAAAAGTGGGCCTCATCAGGTCACCTACGACGTTGTAGCGACGCCGATACAACGTAAAAGAGCTTGAGCCGTGGTAAACATGCTTCTATACTATCATGACCAACTATCATGGGCCACTAGAAGCTGTTGATTGCCATACTCACAGCGTTAGATACGATATGGTGCTCGAGTAGTGTAGCGGCCATCCAAAAGTGGGCCTCATCAGGTCACCTACGACGTTGTAGCGACGCCGATACGAGCAACAAGAGCTTGAGCCGTGATAAACATGCTTCTATACTACCATGGCCAACTAGCATGGGCCACTAGAAGCTGTTGATTGCCATACTCACAGCGTTAGATACGATATGGCGCTCGAGTAGTGTAGCGGCCATCCAAAAGTGGGCCTCATCAGGTCACCTACGACGTTGTAGCGACGCCGATACGAGCAACAAACGCTTGAGCCGTGATAAAGATGCTTCTATACTACCATGGCCAACTAGCATGGGCCCCTGGAAGCTGTTGATTGCCATACTCACAGCGTTAGATACGATATGGCGCTCGAGTAGTGTAGCGGCCATCCAAAAGTGGGCCTCATCAGGTCACCTACGACGTTGTAGCGACGCCGATACGAGCAACAAACGCTTGAGCCGTGATGAATATCCTTCTATACTACCATGGCCAACTATCATGGGCCCCTAGAAGCTGTTGATTGCCATACTAACAGCGTTAGATACGATATGGCGCTCGAGTAGTGTAGCGGCCATCCAAAAGTGGGCCTCATCAGGTCACCTACGACGTTGTAGCGACGCCGATACGAGCAACAAACGCTTGAGCCGTGATAAAGATGCTTCTATACTACCATGGCCAACTAGCATGGGCCCCTGGAAGCTGTTGATTGCCATACTAACAGCGTTAGATACGATATGGCGCTCGAGTAGTGTAGCGGCCATCCAAAAGTGGGCCTCATCAGGTCACCTACGACGTTGTAGCGACGCCGATACGAGCAACAAACGCTTGAGCCGTGATGAATATCCTTCTATACTACCATGGCCAACTAGCATGGGCCCCTGGAAGCTGTTGATTGCCATACTAACAGCGTTAGATACGATATGGCGCTCGAGTAGTGTAGCGGCCATCCAAAAGTGGGCCTCATCAGGTCACCTACGACGTTGTAGCGACGCCGATACGAGCAACAAACGCTTGAGCCGTGATAAAGATGCTTCTATACTACCATGGCCAACTAGCATGGGCCCCTGGAAGCTGTTGATTGCCATACTAACAGCGTTAGATACGATATGGCGCTCGAGTAGTGTAGCGGCCATCCAAAAGTGGGCCTCATCAGGTCACCTACGACGTTGTAGCGACGCCGATACGAGCAACAAACGCTTGAGCCGTGATGAAATATGCTTCTATACTACCATGGCCAACTATCATGGGCCCCTGGAAGCTGTTGATTGCCATACTAACAGCGTTAGATACGATATGGCGCTCGAGTAGTGTAGCGGCCATCCAAAAGTGGGCCTCATCAGGTCACCTACGACGTTGTAGCGACGCCAACACGAGCAACAAACGCTTGAGCCGTGATGAATATCCTTCTATACTACCATGGCCAACTAGCATGGGCCCCTGGAAGCTGTTGATTGCCATACTAACAGCGTTAGATACGATATGGCGCTCGAGTAGTGTAGCGGCCATCCAAAAGTGGGCCTCATCAGGTCACCTACGACGTTGTAGCGACGCCGATACGAGCAACAAACGCTTGAGCCGTGATAAAGATGCTTCTATACTACCATGGCCAACTAGCATGGGCCCCTGGAAGCTGTTGATTGCCATACTAACAGCGTTAGATACGATATGGCGCTCGAGTAGTGTAGCGGCCATCCAAAAGTGGGTCTCATCAGGTCACCTACGACGTTGTAGCGACGCCGATACGAGCAACAAACGCTTGAGCCGTGATGAATATCCTTCTATACTACCATGGCCAACTATCATGGGCCCCTGGAAGCTGTTGATTGCCATACTAACAGCGTTAGATACGATATGGCGCTCGAGTAGTGTAGCGGCCATCCAAAAGTGGGCCTCATCAGGTCACCTACGACGTTGTAGCGACGCCGATACGAGCAACAAACGCTTGAGCCGTGATAAAGATGCTTCTATACTACCATGGCCAACTAGCATGGGCCCCTGGAAGCTGTTGATTGCCATACTAACAGCGTTAGATACGATATGGCGCTCGAGTAGTGTAGCGGCCATCCAAAAGTGGGCCTCATCAGGTCACCTACGACGTTGTAGCGACGCCGATACGAGCAACAAACGCTTGAGCCGTGATGAATATCCTTCTATACTACCATGGCCAACTAGCATGGGCCCCTGGAAGCTGTTGATTGCCATACTAACAGCGTTAGATACGATATGGCGCTCGAGTAGTGTAGCGGCCATCCAAAAGTGGGCCTCATCAGGTCACCTACGACGTTGTAGCGACGCCGATACGAGCAACAAACGCTTGAGCCGTGATAAAGATGCTTCTATACTACCATGGCCAACTATCATGGGCCCCTGGAAGCTGTTGATTGCCATACTAACAGCGTTAGATACGATATGGCGCTCGAGTAGTGTAGCGGCCATCCAAAAGTGGGCCTCATCAGGTCACCTACGACGTTGTAGCGACGCCGATACGAGCAACAAACGCTTGAGCCGTGATAAAGATGCTTCTATACTATTCATACCTACTTTTTGAACCATTAGTAAGCTGTTCATTGCATTATACACAACGTTAGATAGATATGGTGCCAGAGTAGTGCTTGATGCCTTTCCTCATCGGATATCATTAGGTCAATTATCACCTACCTGAAATTTTGTTCGTTGCGTATTGAAAGTTTTGTTGCGTAAAAGTGGATGCGACAGTGTCTCATCTATTCCAAAGATTGCCCTACAGTAGCGTCACATTCAGTCTGAGGATGTCGCCATTTGACATCTCTCAATATCTGTTTTGACATTTTGCTCCATTCTTTTGTACTCTAATCTAACTTGTTGTCTTCTTCCTCTTGAAGTATGGCCATTTGTTGCACTTTCCACTGTTCGAACTCCCTAGTTATCATTCAGAGTAAATGCGACACAAAAATTATGTGAGTGCATGGGCAGCAGGCTGTAAATCAAAATGGACAATGACGAATAACAGATAGATCTTACTTTTGGAGCATTCCTTTCCGTAGATCTTTCTCTTCATCACATTTGTTCTTGAGGGCTTTCAGCTCAACCTCATTTCTCAAATTCTGTTGAGCCAACTTAGCGTCCAAAAGTGCCCTAGCTTCTTTCAAGTCCATCTCATGTTGTTCTAAGCGTCGCTTCTTATCTGTTTCGTGTTGTATCCGCAGTAACTCCATTGTGTCTTCATGAGCCTTCTTTAGCACTGTCACTTCTCTATTATTTTCAGACCGTACTTCTTCAATCTTTTGATCATGTCCATATAGAACATTGTCCAGCAACCTCTTTTCAGCAGCCTCAAGCGTTCGTCTCTCATTTTTGCAAATCTTCTGCGAGTTTCGATAGAGCTCTAGTTTGTAGCTTTGCAATTCACTTGCGGTCTCCCTTTCCAGCCTTCGTATTTCGTCATTATGCTTCTCTGAGAGCTTCCGCAGCTTTGATTCGACCATCTTGGCTGCTTCTCTCTTGATCTTGGGAATCAATTTCTGCTCTCTTTTTCGGAATTCATTCTTTTCAGAATATAGCCAGTTTGATTTTGCCTTCTCGAGTTCGTTAGCTCCATCTTCTTGCAATTTATTGCACGCATCTCTTTCCAGACTAATGATGCGCTCTAGGCTTAGCTTCAATGACGCTTCTTCCTTCTTCAATGCTTTGTGCTGCTTTGCAAGATCCTCGTTGATTTTTGCTTGCTCGAATGTCGCATGGTCGTGTTGTACTTTGGCATCTTTGATGCCTTGCTTCCACTTCTCTCGCAGCGAGTTCATTGCTGCGGTGTGGTTCGACTCTTCGGACGCTCGTAGACCGTGCAGGAGTTCAATCTGAACACTGGCTGATTCAATTTGCAGGCGCATCCCATTCACTTGTTGTTCTATATGACGCGCTACATCTGCTGCATGGGATAATTCTGGTTTAACAAATTTGGCATTGGCAGCAGCAGCAAGGCTCCTACATTCAGATCTGGAGTTGGCATCGATGACATCGGCATCGACGTCGGCGGCATTGGCATTGCTATCCACTACAACTTCGTCTTTCTGCTTCTGCTTCTGCTTCTGCGGCTCTTGCTCGTATGACTTTATGATTGCAAAAATAGAATCAACTTTCTTTGCATAGCTTGAGTTTTGCGTATTCATGGCTGCCATTTCTGAAGAGTGAAGCACTTCTCTGCCAAGGAGGCTGAAGAAGGAAATATTTCTCGGTCTCGGTCTCGGTCTCGGGCGGGAGTGGAGAGGATGCCGACTACCGGCAATATGCCGCAGCTTTGTCGCGCAGGTAGCTAGATAAACAAGCGGTGTTGATTGGGCGGCGGCCAACTGGCAGTTAGTGACGATGGCAAGCGTTGATATTGAATTTATTTACCCTGGATTCAAAAACGCAAAATAGCTACTAAGTATACCGCGAAGGAAAGTACCTGGAACAACCCGCTGCGACTGATCACACCCATCAAACACTGCCTCCTACATACACTCCTACCTCTCTGCTCACCATCATCCTCCTCCACTTTTGCTCTATCACTATCACTCCATCTATCAATCACCTCACCCACATAAACGGAGAGTCCCTTGAAGCTGGATGAATTTACATAGTCTCTTTCATCGGCGCATCTTCACCTCCTTCTTCGCCTTGCCAGCAGCAGCAGCATTTCTCACCTGCACTAATAGTCGACCAATCACCATCGGCAGTAGGAAGATTATGATGACGCAGCAGTTGGATTCCGAATCGTCCGATGCAGTATGGTGTCCTGACACTCAAACCTTCAAAGGCGGAATTGTCCCTCGTCACTCTGCTGAGACTTTAACAATTGACGAACTGCTGGCTTGCAACGGTGACAAGCTGAAAATATTTGGCTACGGTAGTTTATGTGTGCGTCTCTTGTGTGTCTGTTTTGCCAAATAATTGACAATGCAAGTCTTATCTCACTTCTTCTCACTGCAATCTTCTCAAATGCTTTCCTCATCAATGTGTGAGTGGCACCCTGGAGCTGACGGTGTCTTATCATTGGCAAGTATTGAGCAAGACGAGCACGATCATGACGTAACAACATCATCACCTAGATCAAAACGACAAGTAACAACTGCACCAGGAAGAGCTATTGGCTATCGTCGATGTTGGGCACAACGCAGCGCTGATCATAGAGGTGACACTGGATTTAATGGAATTGTGTGTACCTTGTTAAGTGATGAGGAATTTGCTGAGTTACAATCCGATTCTGGAGGGGAGCACCAATCAATATCAATGACGGAAGGATTGATTTATACTGTCGAGAAAGATTTAGTTCAAGATTGCTTAGCGGAACTCGACTTTAGAGAAAAGGGTGGCTATGCAAGAGATACAATCGATGTAATTGAAGACGATACTGGAGAGAAATTCAAAGCACTGCTTTACAGGGGCACTAGCGAAAATCCTGCTTTTTGGAAACGAGTGTTGTTCGACTTACCCCTCGCTGCGGCTGTAATGAGTGTCGCGAGAGGACCTTCAGGTCCAAATGATTTCTATTTGTTGCAACTTCACTCATTCTTGACTCATGCTGCAAAGCACTCTCCGGCGGCTGCTGCTGCACTGAAAGAACATTCTGGGGATGAACAGACGCAGAAATTGGCACACATGTGCAAACTTCTACAGACAGATTACACGCCCTTCTTTCTATTTGGAACCGGGTCCAATGAACACAACCAATTATTGCTGAACTCAGATGACGCAAGCGTAGAGGAAAGACATGAATTGGTGGAAATGCTCCTTGTTGTTCCTCGCAGTAATGGTGATGTGGAACTGTTGCCAAAGTCTCTGCATGCGGGAGGGGGACATTCTGCACTGTTGACACATACTGGAGAGCTTTATTTGTGGGGGTGGAATGAATCCGGTCAACTTGGACGCGTATCAAATATAATATCAGATGACAAAGACTTGCCCTTTTCGGAGAATGTCCGTGCGCCCTCTACAAGACATCAAAGTAGAGCAGGTCTGTCTTGGCCACAATCACACTATCCTAATTGAAAAAGAAAGCGGGAGATTAGTTTGTTTCGGTGAGAATGGACGAGGGCAAGTTGATGCCTCTTCGACAAATACACCAATACACACACCATTGACGCCTGTCGACTTGGCAAACGAAGGCTTCGTCGATGTTGCTGCGGGCCTATTTCATTCAGCTGCAATTACTAAAGGCGGAGAGTTAGTGACTTGGGGTTGCGGACGATTCGGTCAGAGCTTGCCACCAAGCGATGCTTCCACTTCCAAAGTAGGAAGGTGGCGACCAAACGGATGGTGTTCCACTTAAAACAAGTATCATGCGGGAGACGTCACACTGTCATTTTGGACGAGAGTGGGCGTGTTTGGACAATGGGAGATAACAAGTACGGTCAGCTTGGACGTAGTAATGTATCAAGGTCTGCAGTACCAGAGCTTGTTTCTGGGGTATTAGGATTGCCTAATTCTGGGTCAACCATTGAAATTCATACTGGTTGGTCTCATACGATTGCCGTTGTGAAGAAGGAAGAGTCACCTGCAATTACTTTATTTGGATGGGGCAGGAACGAGAGAGGACAATTAGGATATAAGTCCACGGAGAAGTTTGTCGATGAACCTCAGCTGCTGAATCCTAACGATGGTGATATTGAAGTTACTTCGATTTGCTGTGGTGCTGAATCTTCTCTCATTGTTGGAGCGGATGAAACGATTTATTGCTGCGGCTGGAACGAACACGGCAATTTGGGATTTGAAAGCAGTGATTGCTGCTTTACATGGAGACCTGCAACTGGCGTCAAAGTGGTAGGTCATCCTACTAGCAGAAGTAGAAAGCTTCTCGCAGCTTCTGGAGGTGCTCATGCTATAGTAATGAAGGGCTAAAAATAGATAAACGTTCATTACTTCTTAAACATGTATTACTCATAACTTCTTGTTTGCATTGATTGCAGCATCTGCAATGCCTCTTATCTTTGTCGTATCTTTCGTTAAGTGATCAAGTGAGAGCTGAAACACTTTTGTAATCTCATCGGCCGCTTTGATACTCTTCTTCATATCTTCCTCCTTCAAATTTACCTCGTTAAAGTTCAATCGCGAGATTGTTCTTGCAAGACTTTCAAGCTTCTTCGACGTCTTTTGTGTTACTTCCACTACTTCTAGAAGTGCTTTCGCGTTACCATCACCGCCATCACATGGAATGATCACATCGTTCTCAACCGGTGATTGCTTTGTAACCGATGGCAACATTGATTTTCATCTGTTCTACGTCTACCAAGGTGGTATCCATACTTTGAGCCAAGCTAATATTGGTACTCATGACTTCAGCAAGGGCCTGCAGCGTTGCTTCAAAATCAAAGTCATGCTGGGGAATGTTCGGGATGCCATCTATGAGTCTCGTTGTTGTTTTGCACGACTGCAGCAACTTCTGCACTTTGTTGGTAACATCTTTTTGCATGTCCTGGGCATCCTCAATGATAGGTTGCAGCATCTTCAGTGCATCGCTTGCCTTCAATTGACTATTTCGTTGTTGAGATGAGACTTTCATAGATGCTGGCGACAAGTCAACAGCGTCAAGAAGTTGCTCTAGCCCACTTTGTGATGTAATTTGTGCAGTCGTATTACTTCCTGACAGCCTAACATTCTTTTGCAGCACTCCGACAGTTTGAATAGCTTTCACAGCTACTTCTCTTAAGAGGATGTTCTTTGCCGCAAACTCATCCTTTTCTTTTGCGATCAAAGCGGACTTCTCTTGGTTGAGTCTATCTTCATCGCTATCCAATTTTTTCAATAGCTGCTGCAAAAGTGATGACTCCCTAGTTCTCATTTCCTGCAGCTGCGTTGTTCGTTCATTTAACTCTTCCTTCAGCTCTGCTTGAATCCTCATCTGATGTGACAATTTTTCTTCAAGTTCAATGTTGTCATCTTTCAATTCGCTGTTCATTCTTATCCGACTATCTTCACTTTCACTTAGTACCTCGATCTTGTACTGATATTCCTCCGCTCTTTTCGTCTGTTCTCTCAATTCTGTCACAGTTCCAGAATGCATTGCGTTAAGACTATCAAATTCACTTTGAAGCTGTGCATATCTAGCGTTCAATTCACTGTTTACTCGTATCCGACTATCTTCACTTTCATTCAGTACGTTGATCCTATACTGACTTTCTTCCGCCCTTTTCGTCTGCTCTTTCAATTCTGACACCGTTCCTGAATGAATTGCGTTGAGGTTGTCGAACTCTCTTTGTAGCTGTGCATACTTGGCTTCCATCATTTGAAGCCTAACTTCTAATGCGTTGTTGTTGCTATTATTGCTATGTGTTGGTGTAGACTTTGAAGCAGAAACAAAAGAATGCGGAGATGATACCATTCTGGGTGGAGACATTAGCACGTATTCAGAAGGACGAGGGCTCGCGTGAATATGCCTATTGGCTTCAGCGTTTGTCATCTCTCTTGCAGGTGAAATGTTGGTGGTGCGTGAGCTGGATGATTCAGCATGAAAGCTATTTCCAGGTGTTGCTATCAGATCATACCCATGATGAGTTGTCGGTGTTGACAGCAGGTCGTATCCACGATATGGTGAAGTTGAGGGCGATTGATTAACTTTTCGTGAGTGACGTTCGCTCATGGGAGTGCGCTTATCTGAGTTTGATGTACCGGCAGTATGCATTTTCTTTGGAGTGATAAAGCCATTAAGGTTGTCTTCGCTGGGGTTATCATCATGATGTTTGTCCGACTCCTGCTCACTCCTTCTTCTTATTTTCGTCTGCGACTTCATATACCTAATAATGCCAGACTTTCCACTCTTACCACCAAAGCCTGATATACCTCTCTCTTCTAATATTTGCAACGGTACCCGTCCCTCTCTATCCTTCTCTGTCAGCCCTGCTGGGTAGAATTTTGATAGCAGTAATAGAATCCCTTCCGACTCTAAATACCTCGAAGAAATGTCAATGCATTCCGACGCCAGATGTAAAGGAAGTCTTCCCTCATTATTTTTCTCGGCAGCAGCATCAGGATATGCACGAACGAGTGCTTCCATAAAGTGCAGCGGGGGCGGTGGCGGCGCTCCTCTGGCAGATGAGGAGAGCATAAGACATGCTAGATGCAGCGGTAGATTCCTATGCGACGACGAATTTATCCACACAGAAGCATCTGTTGGATGCAATTGAAGATGTTTCATGGCTTGAGCCCATAGATGGCGGTTCATGAAATGGAACAATTGAGTAGGACTTTGGACAGACACCTCGCAAGAGGACGTAGTGGACTGTGTCGATGGCACTGGTTGATCACTCGTCATGAACTGCTCTTCGCCATCAGACCCGTCGCGGTGTGGACCTTCAATGCTACGTTGGATTCTATAATCCATTTCTTCATACCTATGCTGCGGGCTAGCAGGATATCGAGACTCGTCCATTACTTCCTCCTGACGCGATTTTAATGCTGGACTCGGGTGATGATATTGATGAGCAGCATTCTTCTTCTTCCTCCTCTCGGGCGTGGTAGTATTGACGTACATATGTCAATGCGCAATAGATTATCGAGATATCAATACTTGTGTATGACCTATTATTTCGTCCGTTGCTATCTGGATGTCCTCAAAGAAAGTAAAGCAAGGGGAAAGGCTGTCCGAAGCCTCGCGCTACACGGTGTCATCAAAGTGAGGAAGAAGCTGTGAAATACTAATTTGGCGATGAAGCACCACAGCCAGCGTCGGCGGCAAGTTTTGAAAAGAAACGAGAAGGTGTCTTGTGAGAAGAGATGGGCGTCTCAAGAAGCAGAAGGCCGCAATCAGAAAAATGAAAAATAATGAACTCCTTCAAAAACGACCATCATCATATTCACGGAGCGTGACAACTGCACTTGATAGTTCGCAGCATTAACGACAACGAACAACTACGAAGTAAAAGAGAGAAAGCTTATTAGACGATTTATTCCGAGGACAGCTAGGAAATCGTAAGCGAATAAAAAGTTATTACAGTTCCGAATCGAGCAATCGAAATCTTGCAAATCAGCCCAAACACCTAAAAACACTGTATCAATCGATTAACAGTTTACAACCAAAGAAAACAGAGCCATCGCCTGATCACATTTACATCTATTAAACAACATAGACCATGGATTTTGGAGGTGCCGCCGCAATTGGAGGAGTTGACAATGGTGGTTTCGATTTCATGTCATGGTAAGTACCTCTCTCTCTGAATTACACCGTGGAATTTGCATCATACTGTCAGGCACAACAAACGAACCATCTCTCAACCGCACATGACGTCTCTATCAATCTCAATACACACAGGTACATGGACATACCAGTCATCTCCCGTCTCTACTTCACAGGGGCCTTCCTAACAACAGCCGGCTGCGCGTTGGACATTATCAGCCCCTTCTCCCTCTACTTTAACTTTGATCTCATATTCTTCCAAGGGCAGATATGGAGACTACTCACAACCTATCTCTTCTTTGGGATGTTTTCAATAGATTTTATATTTCACATGTACTTTTTGGTACGGTATTGTCGAATGTTGGAAGAGGGGGACTTTCGTGGACGAACGGCGAATTTTGTCATGATGATTATGTTTGGAGTCATTTTCATGACGGCGGTTGCTCCGTTTATTAGTGTGCATTTCTTGGGTAGTTCGTTGACATTTATGATGGTATATGTATGGGGGAGACGGAATGAAGATATTCGAATGAGCTTCCTGGGTGTTTTTACATTCAATGCACCGTATTTGCCTTGGGTGATGCTGACCTTTTCAATGTTGCTGGGGAATGGAGTTTTGATGGATGCTATTGGAATAATAGTTGGTCATACGTACTACTTTTTAGAGTATGTGTATCCTGCAATTGCAGAGATTCGAGGATGGAGAAGAAAGAAAATATTGGAGCCACCGAGGATATTGCATTGGATTTGTGGAACGTACCACGGACAAGATCTACATCGGGATTAACCATGGACTTCTTTCAGCAATGATAAATACAGTGTAATTCTATTGAAGAAAAATAACTCATTATAAAAATACTACATTGGGTTGCTCTTTGGGCTGCTCTTCCTCTTCGGGCTCGTCTGATGACTTGTTCATGTCACCATTGCTCTCAGCTCCATTGCCATCCATTTCAAAAAGCTTACCATTCGACTTTGGCACGTCTTCAACCTTGTCATCATCGTCTTGCTTCACAATGGTATCACCTTTTTCCACCATCCTCAATACCTTGTCTCTCTTGACTGTAGCACTGATAAAATCAAGTGTTATGGTACTTACAAATAATCCATAAGCGAAGCACTGGAAAAATATGTAGTTTGGGTTACCATTTCCTGTAACGAGCCACATCCGATGAAATGTGATGAACAACAAAATTGGCACTGGCACGGCAAATAGTGAGATAAGAGAAGCATTGCGCATACGAGCAATGGTCCGAGGATTGAGCATTGCCAGTAGCAATCCAAGCGTGAGAGTGTGAATTGTAGTTGTCGGCCGAAAGACAGCCCATAGTAGCTGAAAAGCGGCTGCCAAAACGGATGGATATCGATGCAATCGAATCGTCAACGGGATAACAAACATTGCTGGCACTCCTGAAACAAAGATTGTAAAGTAGGACCGGAAGCGATCGAAGATTTGTACGAAGAAGTACCAATGCAAACCCATCGATGGTCCTGGAACCGACCCACTTTGGTCTTGATCTACAAATGCAACATTGGGCAGCATCGTCTGAGTCATGACATTTTTGTATTCATTGCTGTTGCCACCCACCAGTAGAGACGCCAAACAGTGCAAACCTATCAGGTAGCAAAGATATAAACTTAGCACTGTTTTCCAGTCATTGTGTTGCCCCCGTTGATATTTCAGAGAGGACTTTTGTTGATGTCCCCTCAGCATTCCTCTCCACAGCAGAATTGGTACCAAAAACATGGCATACCCCACATCTGCATACGTCGCAAGAGCCAAGAATGTTGCCGTACTAGATACCGATTTGACTTTGATTGGAATTCCTTCTTTGGACAGTGTACTTGATGGCTTTGTAGCGTAATATAGAGAAGTGAGTGCCAATGCATCCCAGATACTTCGTAATGATCCTGTAGAGTTGGCAATCATTGATACTGGATTTGAAAAGTAGAGTAGCGATAGAAGCAGTGGGACTTGTTCGAGTGTCAAGATTGGTTCTCTCTTAAGGTGTTGTCTTGATGATGATGACTGATCTAAATTTGTAGAATGCTTGCCATTACTTTGCTGTTCCTTTCCAGCAGCATTGCCAGCATTGGCATCAGCTGAACTTGTTTCGTCCACGACAACTTCATCCAACACCTGGTTTGATAATCCAAATATCCAACCCCGCACAGGTCGTAATTTTTCAGGAACCACGGATAACTTTGGATTCATTTTTTCACAAATCTTGGTATCACGTTCTATTTCTGCCTCTATGCTATCATTTTCCATTTCATACACTCGTTTCCCTATTTGGTAAATGCAATATGCCCCAACGACATCTGCTAGTAGTAGCAACAGCCTTTGAACTATCCACAATAATGTATTTGATGATTTCAAGGGAGCAAACATTTCTCCTAAAAATGCGACAACCAATGGAGGAGCCACAATTCTCGAGCCGGGTGCATAGATGGCATGGTAGCCTGATCTATATTCATCATCTCCCCATATCGACACTTTGTTCTTTAGTAGAAAGCCCGCCTCATCTAAATGATCCCAAGTGTGCACTGGATCTAATATTGATGCTCGTATCGCGGGTAGGATGCCCAGTCCAAACACTTTTGTGAGGAAATCAGTTGATAGGGCGAAGGACGTGAGCAGACGGAGGATAGCGGAGATTGCAAAAATGAATTTTGTCGAGGAATTCATCATTATACTGCTGCGTTATCACTAGATAGGTTGCACCACAACCACAACACAAACCAATAAGTACAATACTCCTCTATATTATGCAACGCAACAGCTCCCTTTCATCGCTTCAACAGAGCAAAATGAAAAAGCAAAATGAAAGGAGACGATGGAAGATGGAAAACGGAGAAGGAGGAAAGATTGCCATCTGAATTAGCCTCTTCCTCTCTAGCTTCGTACCCTCACACCTCTTTGCTTAAAATTTGAGTGCGTATCTCAATCTTTCCACGAAGCTTTGAAGCGCCGTGCCCTTTTGGCTCCAACTTCCAGCACTTTGGGCTTGCGTGTGAAGTTCGTTTTATGCGTGTTGTTCTGTTTTCTCGAGCGAGATTGACATCTTCCCTTTTTGCACAGAACAAAAAATGCCGTGCAGTATTGCTGCCGAGTAAATAGCCAGTAGAAACCAACATGCCGAGGAAAGTCATAACTTATCCAACCACTAAGCTAACAATGAAGAAGTCGGGCTTATTACTGTTGGCATCATGCTCATCATCCACTGCGTTCCAGCAAGTTGTGAATTCCAATCGCCTTCAGAATGTACATGTTCCATTAAGCGGCAACAGAATACCACAGGCTGTACGTTACATGCAACCTTCATCAATAGAAATAAGCGATGACGTCAAGGGTCGATCACGTCGACTTGGCCAAGCAGAAAAGTCTTTCAAAAGTAGCAGTGGTGATAAGAGAGTGCCAAGGACAGAGCTGCTAGCAGCGACACTTGACTCCGTCGAGGATGTTGACAACACTGTGGCTTCATTATTGGGCCGGTTTGAAATTCCAACGCCAGGGCCGAATACGTCGATGCAGCGACCAAGGTCTTATCAGCATCACTGCTGATCACTGGCAACACTGTCGGTTCATCTATGTTTGTGCTTCCTGATGCGGTTGGCGGTGTTGGACTGATGAATGGATCTGCACTCTTTATAGGTTAGTTGATCAACGCACTCTCTCTTTATGTCTGTTAGGAACGCCACAACATGTGCTAACTTCTCTTCATTATCACTCCTCCACAGGTCTATACTTATACAACCTCATCTCTGGCTTTCTCTTGGCAGATGTGGCAATCAAACTACACGAGTCATCCGAATGTGAAGTACCGGCATCATTCAAAGACTTTGCCGATGCCGCCATGAAATCAGAAGCAGCAGGTAATGCGATTGGAGCAGCATCCCTTTTAATCAATAGCTGCTTTTTGGCCTTTGGAATATCGCATGCTGGACACCTGGTGGCGAACACCCTACCTGGTTTTGGCTTGGAACCAACCATGGTAGCGGCTGGCTTTGCAACCATCCTCGCAATAGCATCATTTACACAGACCAACCATGGCCTTGAGAAGATTGCAAATGTAGCTGTAATGGTGCTGTTTTCAAGTTTTGCAAGTTTGTTGTTACCCAGTTTGGCAAATGTTTCTGATCCCATGGGCACACTGTTAGCTCCAGGAACAAATCCCGAAGGGTTTGGTCCTGCTGCTTCAGCGGCGATTCCATTAATCCTGTCGAGCCTCACATACCAGAATATCGTCCCGAGCATAACGAAACTATTGGATTTTGATAGAACAAAGTCATCTGTGGCTATCGCTCTTGGATCGTTTTTACCAGTGGCGGTGTACATAGCATGGTGCTTCGCTGCGCTTGGAGGAGGATTAGATAACTCGACAACCAGCGGGGCTGGTGGTGCTGCCTTCACGGCATTTTCAGCTTCAGCGTTGATTGGCTCATGTGTAGCGTGTATCATGTCACTGGCAGAGGAATATGAATCGATCATATCGAGTGCATTTTCTAGCGATCAATATTGTTCCGTCAAGGACAAATTCTCCATACCAGCGGTAACTATGGCGGTAGCGCCTCCAGCAGCTGTGGTACTTGCCACGGGATGTTCCGACCTGACATGTGCATTGCACTTCTGCGGAGCTTTCGTCACACCATTCTTATACGGTTTGTTGCCCATCATGCTGTTCCAAACAATAACAAAGAAAGACGGGGAGATTGCCTCATCTCCGAGTCTGATGAGTACAATACTTGCTGGTGGAGCTGTTGGTTTCATTGGACAAGAAATCATTCACGATATATCTCAAATGATTGCTTAAAATGTGTGACCAAGAAAAGAATAGGGCCGCTACTTGCCCATAAATTAACTGTACAAAGTAATAAGTGTATCACTACTCAATATGGTTTAATACCCGTCGTTCTCTCCTCTGTTCTTGGTATTACATTCCTGATCACATCTCGAGCTGCGATTGTCTTGTTGATGCCAGCTTCATGCAGTGAATTTGCCAGCCTAAATTTCTTGTCAGAGAAAAGCTTTTCATCCGTAAAAGAAGTATGACGATCTAGTTGAAAGTCAGCCAGATCACTCTGTCTGCGAAAGAAGTCGTTCTGACGTGCATTTGTACTTTTGTGAATGTCTGCGCTTAGATCGGCTATCTTCTTCTGATACGGACAGCTCATAGCAAGTGTAGACAATCTTTCAAGCTGAAGCTCCCGTTCTCTTGTCATTTTATCTTCCGCTACCTGTTGATCAATTAGTTTTTTTCTTAGTTGTTCCTCTCGGAATGTCGACCTCTCTTTATTAAAGCACATTTTGCGTTGTTTCGTCATTTCCTCTTGGAGCAAAACCTCAGCATTCTCCTTCTCATGATCTTGAACCTGCCTTAACTGATGCTTTGCAAGAACTTTCATTGCTTCCAAACGTTTTTGCACGTCAATGACCTTCTCATCTGCGACTTTGCTGTTTGGTCTGGAGGATTCTTGATTTTGCGTGTCGCTCAGCTGTTGCTGCAGACGCCTCAATCGGAATTGTGCTTGCAACTCTCGTTGCTTGGCTTCACTCTTTGCTTTGTTTGTGCTAAGCCTTGATTTCTCAATGATGCGCTTCCTTAGGCGTGTAATCTTATCCAAACCCTCCTTCTTGATCTTTTCATAGTGTATTTTGTCGCGCTTGCGCTTGGCAGCTTCAAGTTCTCCCAACAACTCTTGTTTCAAGAGCTCCATTTCGCTATCGCAATCCTCGTCTCCGAGCGTGTGTAGAGAATCGAGCGCTTTAAGCAATGAAGGAGGAAGAATGTTGCACTGTTTGTTCCCGTCCGATACAAGCTGCAAAGCCCGATGTCTTTGCATCCTTGTCTCTGCTTCGAGAGCTGCGCATTGCTGCTCTAATTTTTCTTCCATCTTGTTGAGACGTTGTTTCGTGTCCATTATCATTTCCCTGTGACGAGATTCGTTCATATTTGGGGACATTTCTAACGCATCCTTTAGGCCGATAACGAGCGACAAGGCATCTAGCTCAAGCTGTTCTTGAGTACGAGAACTTGATATCAAGCCCACATCATTTTGCATCCTTTCAAGTTGTTGCGTCATGTTGTGTTCTAGCTGCGACAGCTCTCTGGAGGTTTTAATCCACTCAAAAGTCGCTGATTGGGAGTGTGTCTGCACATTCTGTTTACGACGCAATGTCTTGACTGACTGGGCAAATCTATCAAACTTATCGCCTTCTACAGCTAGCAGAGCATCGAGATGTTGCTGGGTTGTTTTCATTCTAGCGTCTACCCAGCGTGATATCCCTAGTCCTGAATATTTGCCCTGAATATTAATAACAATGAATATTCAAGGGGATATCTCCGCCCAGTTAATTATGTTGATAATGATGTCGGTCATGGTTGGATCAAGTCTTTTTTGTTTAGCTTTCTGTTTCTCTACTCAACGGAACTGCCACATTTTCCATTTTAAACTGCCAACTTCTTTGCTACGTTACCTTCGCACACCACAAATTTAGACATGCTCAGAATCAATCATCCGATATCAATACATCAATCACCGTTTCCAACTCATCAAAGTAATCAAAGAAGTGAGATCGGCCAGAGAGCATGTTGTATGTCGACGAGAGACCAAGCCCATCTCTAATTTTCTCAGCTTCATATAATGGAATGAACGGATCATCATCTGAATGAAATTGATACCAGCACTCCCGCTTACAATTCGTCAACATGTCTTGAAACAAATAAGGATTCGTATCGCCCTGTGGATAGTACCCTGACATCCTCTCGTGAGCATCGCCCAGATCACTATACGTAGCTGAAACAAGTACAACTCCATGCACAGGATATAGCTCGGTATAACGAAGTGCTGCTTGAGCGCCAGAACTATGCCCGACTAGTATGACATTGCTTGGATCACCCGGTGACGACTCCTCTGCAACTGATCGCATAAAAGGTACCCATCGATCTCGTCGGGCGTGGAGAGGGTCTGGGAAGTCTTTGCAGATGCATGGAATATTCTTCTCAATGAGCTTTTCGTAAATGATGCCGTACCAGTTGCTTTGACGGATATTGGAACAGCCGTTGCCAGGGCATATGATGACTGTGGGTGTCGGCACCTTCATTTGATTTGATGGCTTGGGCTGTGATTGCTATTGCTTGTTGCTTGTTGCTTGGTACGGGCGGATGGTGGTAGGATGATTAGCCCCTCTTGAAAATGAAAGAGATATTTTAAGTATGAGTGTGCACATATTACAAATTAATATGAGGAGCATCGGCGGTCTCTTGGCCATGGTGGTACCATACTTCAGTCGGGCCACCCTTGCTGCATCCAACTCACACAGCAGTCCACCACCTCGCTCACTCCTAAATCAGCATCTTTCGTAAACAGAAAAACGAGAAGATTGACATCATCGATCACTCTCATAGCAGAAACTGTACGCAGTTAAACTTTATGTACTCATCTATCCTAATCGCAATTCCAGCACCAGTCATCTCTTCTCACGATCCACACTCTTTTAAACATATATCTTCTCGGACACATACAACCATCTTCAAGAACACCGCAACTTTTAATGAAGGGCGCCGCCCTGGAACACAGGCTCCTCGAGTTCAGACTTCGACCTTGTGAACTTGCCAAAGGCAAAACCAGCAGCAGCGACAGTAGCAGCGACGAGGGCCGTAATGCCAAAGATAGCACCGCCAGAGAGACTGTTCTCACTTGCCATCATAACACTGAAAGGCGTTCCGGTGTAGGGATTAACATAAGTTTTCTCCACCAAAGCTTCTTCAATCGCAACAATTGTGCCGCAGGCTTCTTGAATATCATCGGAGTAAATCATGACACCAGTATTTCCTTCAGCTTCATAGGCATCGGCTGCGTATTCATTCATGTCCTCGCCCTCGCCCTCTTCCTCGCCCTGGTTCTGGTACTGGTAGTTGCCATCGGCATCGCAGTCATCCTTGGAAATGGACTCGGCAA
Source organism: Skeletonema costatum (assembly GCA_018806925.1). Classification (NCBI taxonomy): domain Eukaryota; phylum Bacillariophyta; class Thalassiosirophyceae; order Thalassiosirales; family Thalassiosiraceae; genus Skeletonema; species Skeletonema costatum. Next base: position 75,500 of record JAHBBA010000194.1, on the reverse strand, counting down.
GCAGGTCTTCGCAAAAATCATAATCATCACCACCCATATCGCAAGAGAATTCCATGGAATACATTTGAGACATCATTTGCATTTCGCCAACCATCCTAGCCTCCTCATTATTCTCATTGCTATACATCATGGATGCCATGTTGTAGCCATCTTGTTCTTCTGACATTACCGTACACTCATCATCCTGGAACTCTGCAAGCTCAACGGATTTACCGTCGGCTCCACAAGTGTAACCAATATAGAGTTCGGATCCATCATAGGGCTGCACGCACGAAGACTTCCCCTCCGCGTAATCTTCAACCATCTCCTCGTAGTATCGTTGAAACTCGTCGTCGTCGCACTTCTCCATACATATGTAACAAAGACTACTTAGATTATCCCTCTGTTCCTCACTGTTGGGTAAAATTCAAGACAAGCAATGTGTACATGTGTTGTGTTAGTATTTCAAGAGTTAAAAAGGGCAACGTAGCTCACGTATCACTTACCAAGTCTCACGCATGCCATTCTCCTCGCAGTATTCGCACGTGTTAGCCTCTTCTTGGGCATACATCTGACCACGCATGGAAATGAAGGTGCCAATATCAGTCATGTACTCAGCACCGTCATTGGTGAACGACATGAAGGACGCAGTGCCACCATCGTACAATGTGGCGGTAACACACATGTAGGGCTTGACACCGCCCTCATCATTGTATTGATATTGATCGGCAGCCTCCTCGTCAACGTCACCTTCCTCGTTCGCCCCTCGTCACGTCACCTTCCTCTTCCTCGTTCATGCGGCGGACAACACGGAAGGCATTCTTGTTGACAGCGTTGGAGAGCTTCTGCATCTTCTTGAGCTTGAGGGCGGCATCGCCACGGATTGCGGCGTTAGCGGAGGCGAGGGCGCCCGCGATGGTAAGGGTGGAGAATTTCATCGTGGATGGTAAGTTGTTGATGGTCAGCGTTGTGTCTGTTGTTTGGCTCAAGAAATTATGAGCACATGGTAGCAATGAGAAGCCATCGTCGCTTCGGATTCGCATGGTCTAGATCCGGATGAAAATAGTCTTGTTCAAAATTCACAAAGGAATTAGTATGAAATTAATGTAAATGTCATTTCTTCTCATCCACAGAGGAATTAATACTAATTGAATGGGGCTACTGACCGATTGGGATATCTATACAGAATCTGCAACGAGAGGAATTGGTACAAAGGAAATTCAACCAGTTTGAACACTCATTGGATGAACTGAACAGCTTCTTGTAAGTTTTAAGTTTCTGATACGGTCTTCAAGCAACATAGGAATTCTTACAAAAGCAATTCAATAAGAGGCCAACAAAGGAGTTAAGTACAAAATATATTTGAGTTGCCGCTCATACAAGATGTTCTCTGATACTTACCGGAATGCCGATGCAGCCTCCTCCTTCTCATTTGCTGCGATGTCAATGTCAGATGTCATAAAAACAAAGACAAAGAGAGCCTAGCTATTAGCTATCGTGCAACTCATAAGAATAATCGAGACACTCCAGAGCACAGAAAAAGAAGAAGACTCCACGCAGCAATATATCCCTCAACAATACCTCCACCATTCATCAACCATGCCTACCGCTACCACTATCGTCGCCTCCCCCGACCTCGCTCCCACCTCATCTGTTGATCACAAAGAGCTTACGAACTCATCGGCGTCCGGCTCGGGCAAGCGGATCAAATGGAAGAAGTTGTTTTCGAAGAAGAAGAAGAAGAAATCTGTCACCAAAGAGAAGATGGAGGCCGAGGCAGTAGGCGGAATAAAAGCCGAAGAAAAGGCCGAGGCGGTGGAGGTTCCTCCTTCCTTAAGTGTTCTCCCTATCAAGGATGATCCACTGCCTTCTGCACCTAGCCCAACATCTGTGATGGATGTGACTGCTCCAATGGATGATAGCATGTCAATGAATGGCGAAGATTCAGTCTTTTCGGATGGAGGCTCTACTCATGCCTCTACCTCTACGCACCAACATTGGTGAAGATATTGATTCATGTGGCGGAACCGTCTTCAAGACTGAAGACCAAGACGCCGACGGCCTTTCAAAGCTTACCGAAAATGTCTTCTCTCCAATGGATTGGTTATGTTCTACCGGTACTGATCAAGGGAAAGTCGAAGAAGCCCATCTCGAGAACGCTTCATACAGCCCTGAGGCAGGATTTGTTAGAACTGTCGGAAACTTTCCTGAACTATCAGAGGACAGTGTGCTGATTCAAGTAGAGACTACCACTATCTCTACACGCGACAGCCTCGAAAGACTCCGCCGCGACAACACCAAGGAGCTAAAAGCAGAACTATGGGTACCAGGGCATGAGATTGTTGGCCTTGTCGTGCGTGTAGGGACAAACGCAGATAAGTTCTTGTTGGGCAAGCGTGTTGCTGCCGTCTTGCCTTTTGGAGGAGGATGTGCACAGTACGTGTGCATTGACGCCAAGGACGTTATTGCTGTGCCTGCAGAGGCAAGCAGTAATGAAGTTGTTGCACTGCTATCGACATACCTGACAGCCTATCAGTGTTTGGAATCCGCTGCCGCAAAGGAAGAGGCCGATGTTGAACAAGAGGAAAGTCCTCTCTCGGGAAAGAGCGTGTTGATTTTTGGTGCTGGCAGTCCACTTGGGTTAGCTTTTGTTGATCTAGCGAAGAATGCTGGCGCAACTGTCTACACTGTGTCGCATAGCTCACACTTGGATGCTATCACTGAAATGGGCGCTGATCATTGGTATCGTTTGTCCCAGAAGGAAGAGTGGAGTGAACAGTGGAAAAACAAGATTGATTTGGTTGTTGATACAGTCGGAAATCATGATGACTCCGATAACAAGCCGTCCTTCTACAACGTGATGAAGACTGGTGGTGGGCGTCTAGCTACGGTGAACATCAATTCTTGCGAGAAGAAGTACTTGCCACTCACAAGGGCTAAGTCCTGTGCATTCTACAAGTCGGTTGTCAACGAGAAGGCTTTTGAGTATGACATGTTCAAAAGCTTCGATGGCAATCAGGACTTGTTCACACAAGATCTAGCCAAGTTGTATGATCTACACAAGACCGGCAAGATTGGACCCAAGATCTATTCCCGAGTGGGCTTTGACGAGATGCAGAGCGAGTGGGAGAAGGTAATGAGAGGACGGACGAATGGTGTTGTTGTAGTATCTCCCTGGAAGTGAGATTACAATGAATTTATGTCACCCTTGTGAAATGAACAAGGATGAAAAGAGAAAGCTTTGAGTTAGAAGCAATGTTGAAAGGTCTATGCGTAGTTAGTAGCAATGCAATAAGTTTCAGTAATACCATATATTACTAAAATATATTGGAAGTACAGTCTCTCTTCTACACAACGATATCGTTGCAGCTTCCATGAGACCACTCTACTACTTACTCCGGTAGAGAGAGAGAGAGAGAGAGAGCTCGATCCTCGATGTCAGGGCACATAAAAGAATTATAGTAATGACAAAAGTGAACCTTAGAATTGCTCGATGTAGCCCCAGCCAGCTATATAGATTGCTCGTGTAGCCCCAGCCAGCTATATATAGCCCCGGGTAGCCAGTAGCCCCTCTTGAAAATGAAAGAGAGGGTGTCACTTTTGCACACGCACAATCTCAATCAACTATCGTCACTATTTTGCGACCATGGCAACGATCAACATCAATACGGTGGCGGCGGCCATCTTGCTCTCCGTCTCCACCACCTCCGCTTTTACCACTCCCTCTAGCAACATCTTTCGGATGTCACATTCTCCAATCGATTCAGAACGAAGAAGGCAATCGGTTCAAGTAATGATGGCTGGAGGTTTCCTTGGAGGAATATTTGGTGGAGAGAATAGTTCAAATACAGTTGCTAATGCCGCCACATCAACTGGTAGTAATGCAAAGATCAACAACAGCTGTAAGGGTCCAACCAACGAAATTATCAAGAAGGTTAATGGGATGAATCAACGTCGATTGGGCGGTTCAGATATCATCGTATCTGAATTAGGATTGGGTACTCAAAGATGGGTTTCAAGTGACTTTAACGCCCCAAACAAGGATGACATCTTCAAATTTATGGACTATGCCATCCTTGATAACGGAGTGAACTTGATCGATACAGCAGAACAGTATCCCATCCCATCAGATGGGAAGAAAGCTCAAGAGGGTGATTCTGAGTTGGCTATTGGGGAATGGATGAAGGCACGTGGATTGAGCAACGGGGAAAGTCGAAAGAAAGTTGTGATTGCAACAAAGATCACGGGTGGTAGGAATGTAACTCCCAAGAACATTAAGGCTGACTGCGCCGGATCGTTGAAAAGATTGGGAACCGATTATATTGATGTTTACCAACTTCATTGGCCTGCACGTTACTCACCGCAATCTAACTGGGGACAGTCCTTGGCATATGATATCAACGCCGACAAGAATCCATATTGGAGAGGTTTGGGTGGACCTACTAGCTTTGAAGATCTGTGTCTTGCCATGCAAGATCTAATCGATGAAGGTATAATTCGAGGTTGGGGAATGTGCAACGACAATGCCTACGGACTTACTGGGTGTACCAGGACTGCCAAAGCACTTGGTGTTACACCACCCTGTTCTCTACAGGGAGACTTTTCTTTGATCGATCGTAAGAGTGAGGAAAATGGAGTCGCAGAGGCTGCATCACCTTACAATGAAAACGTTGGCTTCATGAGTTACAACGCTTTGGCGGGTGGTATGTTAACAGGCAAATACATGAACAAACCCGCTGCACTGGATAACATTGAGCGAGCCAAGATCATGGAGGCCTTGGAAAATCCCAGAGGAAGAATGGATGAATTTGGTTGGTCACGAACCTTGTATAGGTACAGAACAGAGGCAGCTCAGGAAGCAATTGTTGAGTATTCCAAGATTGCCAAGGATGCAGGAATGACACTGACAGAGCTTAGTCAGAGGTGGACACGACAACGATCTCTCATCACAACCACACTTGTAGGTCATTCAAACATTGATCAATTGAAAGAATCAGTGAATTACTTTACAAAAAGTCAACCTCTTTCTGACAAGGTCATGTGGGAGATCGATAGAGTTCATATGAAGAATCGTTTACCGATATTTAGTTCGAATCGGGTCGGCAAGGATTGGAATGGAGAAGGCGAGATTGGTGAAACCATTCCCTAGGTGACAACATCAAATCAACCAACTTCTTAACGCAAGATATTAGACATCCCAATCACACGTCTCAATTGCGTATAAAACTAACGCAGCCTCTGCTAATAATTGTTCTCTCACAGTGTCGTCGACGCCAATTCTCATCTCGGCGTCAATGCCGTCCTCATAAACAATGCATCTGCGTTGCTCTTTTGAAAGTGACGCAAGGTAAACTATATACAATGCCTCTCCAGGACTAATTTCAAGCGTTCGCACGCTACCATTATTTGGTGATGGAGTGCAGCAGGAACCCCCTGGAGGACAACCTACGTCCGATTTGTTACCATTATTTATATTCCTCCATTGCCAAGTTAATAGAAGGGCCGATGGCATATCTGATTGTTTTCTTGCAATGAGACCTTTCAAAAGCCGACGAAGCGAAGTCACCATGTCAACATCTGCAGAATCAACAGGCTGGAGTTGTGGCTGCACTAATTCCCATATATAGTTATCATTTGTACGGTCTTTCGTCCAAAATGATATTACCAAGCTCAAAGTGACATTTGGCAATAGACTCTCTAAGAAGTCTTTGTATTCCTTCCTCAGGGAATCGTTCTGTTTTGATCCAAATAAAACCGACAGCGGTAAATGTGAATTGCAGCGATGGCATGTATCGGGGTTGAAAATCTCATCCTGCTTCCCATCGTACGACAAAACTACATATCCTCTAGACTGGCCCGTATCTGGATCTTCAGGAATTAATGCCTCAAATACCAACTCAAGTGGAACCCAATGTGGGCCATATTTGAATCGAGCAGTGTCTAATATGAGAACATTATCCGATGCTTCATCATATGCACCTATGGGTGAAAAGTGCCCAGTCCCCGTTTGTCCAAGAACTTTGCGTGTATACGAAATAACTAGAAAAGATGACGGTAACTTCTGATGTGTACAAGTTTGTTTCACAATTTGTCTAAATTCCTCCACTGTAGAATCTGATCCATGAACAGCATGAACATCTAATCCCTGACATTTGGCTAGGCATGCAAATGTAGAAAACGTAATTCCAGTTTCCTTTGCGAGGTCAAGATCAACACAGCAGTTGAGCATGCTTTCCTCGTACCATCTCCATGGGCCCTTCCATGATCGTCTTGGATCGACAGCTAATGCATTTAGAATTATAACTAATGTTGTAAGTCCACAATACGCTGGCTCGGGTTGTGTTTGCAGCTGTTCAATTAATGAGAAGAAGGCAGATGTCCCCCCTGTGGACATTGCCGATGCAAAGATTTCTTTTCCTTCAAATGATGAAAATGAAGTTAAACTGCTGGGTAGTGTCCGCCGATAAAATGTTCTACTAGGTTTTGTTGGCGGTTGGGCGATATTTTTGCTATCGGTCAGATCATTACTTTTTGCCATCATATGATGTTTGCTGCAGAGTTGTGTTGGCTCTCTAGATATCGTTCTCCTAATAATTTGGTTGTTCGGGTTATATAAATATTATGTCCTCAATATTATATTGTCACTCTCTCTCAGAAAAGATCTTGCTGTCACATGTAATAGAGCCTGAGCTGCGCTGGTGGTCTTGTTGTAGGTGTCAAATGTCATGGAGTCTTACATTAATAATCTTCCCAACATGTGGATGGTGGATGTCGATGGTTGGAGAGCTGGACTCGGAAAAGACAGATGCCTTCAGTGACGTGGTGAATTCCTCAGACGGAGCGAACACGTTGGCGATTATTGTCTGGAGGCCTTCTGGTTCCTCTGCAGGCCTTGCGTCAGAGGTGAAAAAAGTATGGTAGTGGTTAGGGCGAGTTTTTTTTAACCTTGGCATCAAGTTATTCTCGCCAATTATCGCTATGTGATGCCGGTGAACGATACAGTTTGAAAACATTTGACGGGAATTCAGTCTGCACACTTATTGTGGCTAAGGTTTTCCTTCATTTGATTTCAACACATTCAACATTGGCATGAAAATAATACGATTAATAATACTTACCCACTACAGAGCTCATCACAAAACAGAAAAGCAACAGGCCGTGACTACAATAATTAGGTGATTGATTTGAATGAATATTTTGATGGCAGCGGACTCAGCTTCAACTTCAACATGAGCCAAGGCATGTCCACCATACCCGATATACACCGCGGCGACGGCGATGGTGACGGTAAAAACAAGTCAAAGGACCAAACTCTTTGCTCCTCATGTGATAGTTGCCGTGCTAAAAAGACCAAATGCGACGGCAAAAGGCCGTGCGAGGCCTGCATGGTATCATATGTAAGGAGAAATAAGATTGGTAGCGCTGATGAAGTCGATGTAAAAAAGATTAAGTGTGTCTACTCTCCAGCAAAGAGGAGAGGACCACCCCCGAAGCGTACACTGGAGAGAGAGATGGAGGAAAGGGAACGAGAACGAAAGCAGAGACGTGAAGAAGAACACCCAATAGCTGGGTTGGGTCGAGTCCCAGAAGAAGTAGTGTCATCTGCAGCAAACCTCAACAATTTGGATACTGCGTCCATCTTGAACCTTTTGAGTATGTTAAACCCTGCTGCATCGACACTCCCACCTCCTATGCCTCCTCCTATTGATCCGCAGCAATCCCTCCTTTCTTCGCTGGGAAACGCTCTTGCTGGCATTCAAGGTATAGGCATGCCTCAAGGCTTCGGTGGAGGCGCAACAGCTAGCGGGGGATATAACACTATGAACAATGCGCCAAGTGCTGCCTCGCAGCAACTGGCGTACCTGCAACAGTTACAACAACAGTTGCAACTACAGCAGCTACAACAGCACTTGCAAGAAAATTTGCAACAGCAGTTACAACAACAACAACAACAACCTCTTACACAACAGGGACAGACTATCCGTGGTGCTGAATCGTCTATGTCGTCATCACTCGAGGATAATCGGACACAATCGCTTCAAAACGAGGTGGGACGACTTCGAAAGAGAATAAACGAACTGGAAACTGAAAATGCGGAGTTGAAGCAAAAAGTTGATGCATTGCAGAAGGTGGTCGAAAGAGCAACAGATGAAGATGATCTGTCGGCATAATTTATTTAGATTGATCATCACTGTACGTAATAGTCCTATCTTACGACCCTCCAGGAGTTCGGTGTATATAATTCGTTTGAAAGACGCGCGAGAAAGAGTAGAGAGAACAAGAGGAAGTTAACAATTTTAGGCACCATAAGGCCTAAATCCCTCGACAGAAACCCACTCATGTTGCTTCTTTTCCTGTGCTGTAGACGCGCGAGCTAGAGTCGAGAGCAAGTCATGTATCACAAAACAGATATCAAACATAATGCTGAAGGTACAAACATCAACCGCTTGGCCCCCTATCCTAACTGAGGGCGTTCCTTGCATAACTTTCTTCACTGAAATACGAAGCATCGACAACATTGGGTCCAAATGCTCTCCCCTTTAGTTCCTTCTCGGCATTCATAGCATCGCTGGGCGTGGCATACTCCAAGAAAATCTTCTTCACAGCACTTGGTGCACATCCATCCTGCGTTGAAACGAACCGTGAAAGGTATTAGAATGAATTTTGGCTAGAAGAAAGGAAAAAACAACAAGAAGGAACACGAGAAGTACATACCTGTGGTCTAGGAATCTTCATTGAAAGCAATTTGCCATACTTTCCAACCTCTTCACGCACTTCTTCCTCGAGCATTCCAAAGTCTTCATCATTCGTAAGATCTTCGTCCAAGACCATGTTGAGTAAGACAAGCACACGAGTGGCCTGCGGAGTAGCAGAGACAGGCTGAGGAGGGAGACCACCCATTGGACCCCCAACGCCTGCAGACGCACCTCCTAACGCAGCATCCAACATGTTTGCCACTGCCATTGGATCCACGGCAGCTTGTTGCGGTTGCATGGGATTCGTCTGCATCATGGGAGCAGCCGCTGGAATTGCAGCTGTCATTATTGGAGCAGCTGCTGCTCCACCCCCCAGCGCTGCATTCAACAACGCATCAACGTCAACTCCATCAACCACTGTAGCAGCAGCGGGAGGAGCAGCAACAGGGGCAGCAAATGCTCCCCCTCCCGTCTGCACGGCTGCCAATCCAGAATTATCTGTCGAGTGACCCTGGACTGCCATACGACAACTGAGTTGCTTCCCTCCTCCCATATCCATACCATTCAAACCCATACACGCCACCTGTGTGAGGTTGGGATCGGCATACTCCACAAAACAGTACCCCTTTGAAGTCAATGCTGTCGCATCAGCCTTGACAAGATGAAATGCCTTCACAGTTCCAAATGCCCCAAGCAATTCGAGCACTTGTGATTCCGTCAAATGATACGGAAGGCCACCAATGAAAATCTTATTCGGTCCATCGGGGACAGTCGAACTGACGATGCCCAATTTGGCAGTGTCCAACCTTGGCAATGTGGATGGATTCACTGGAGGAGCCCAGGCTGGATTATAGTCATTTGGACGCTTGATTGTTACTTTACCGTGTCCCATGACATTGATGCCATCGAGATCAAGACAGGATGTGGTAATTTCCATTGTTTTGAATTCCAAAAATGCGACTGTAACGTGCAGATGTAATAGAAAAGGGAAAGTGATGAGCATCAGAATTTGTGAAACAACAAAGAATGGCAGTACGGGTTGAGCACTTCAACAAATGGCAATGTAGGTACTTACACCTCCTCTCTCGATTAATGTACACAGAAATAATCGGATCATTTTCAATATACTGTTTCTGATGACTCGGATTGGGATTACTGGGATCCATAATAATCGCAGATCGAATCGCATCCCTAAAGAAATTGTGCACATCATTCTCATGAATATCCGGAATATTCCCAATGTAAAGTCTCCTAGCATGACGAGTTTGCTGTGGTTGAAGCCCTCCTCCTCTGGATCCTTCCGACCTCATTCCTCCTCCCCCTCCCGCAGAGGTGGCACCAATACCCATCCCCCCAGCCCCAGTCATCATAATATGATCCCGTTCCATAGTCGCCCGAGCCTCCTCTTCCGCCAACTGTTCAGGGGATGGTTCCACATCAAAGAGTGATTTTCTGGAACGGCGTTTCCTCCTCCGTTCTTCGAGCCAGGCACGTTCCTCTTCGTAGGAATGAAAGTGTATTCCACTTCGATTGGTACTTCCTCCTCCTCCTCTTCCACCACCACGATCGGAGCGTCCTCCTCCACCACCACCACTGCGATAATGTCGATCACCACGTCGACCTCCTCCACCGCCGCGATGACGATCGTTGTGATTATTGTTGTAGCGACGATCGTGACTTCCCCCCCTACGATCATTGCTACGGCTACCTCCTCGTGGACGATCATCATACTCTCTTGCACCATTATTGCTACTGCTGCCACCACCTCTTCCAACACGTCCAAATTGATCACGCTCTACCGTCCCGTTGTTGTTATCCCCCTCTTCTTTTTTCACAACACCATCCGATGATGATGATGTTACCGGTGGTGCAACAACAGTTCCCACGTCACCTGATAGAGGAGCACTGCCAAGAGCAGCTTCTCGTTCTTGTGCGACTAACCATGCTGGTTTGTTGATTCCGGCTCCTCTGCCTCGGGGTGCTGCTGCTCCGCTCATGGTTGTTATGACTGGTGGTGATCTAATGGCAAGGCGAAGAGGCGAAGAAACTCCGCGCACCCTTTTTCATAGAGTCAACCCAAACGAACAAAACTCATCGAATCACCTCGCTCAAAAAAATGAAACAACCATGTCATCAATAACCCAACCCACCACCATCATCACCGAAGAGGCCATCAAAACAGTCCTCCCCCCAACACTCTACCGTCTCACCGAAGCCCTCCCCAAAACAGAACTCGATGTAATCATCCGAGAAGCACGAGCGTGTGAAGATGCGCTTGAGAAGGAGATTGAGTTGCTGGAACGGGAGATTGGGATTGATCAGCAGAGTAAGAAGCGCAAATTGAATGACGATGGCAATGATAATTGTACCGCCAACAGTAATAACAACAGTCCGGAGCAATTAGTAGAGCCATCCATTGCCATACCACTCCTTCCAACACCGTACCAACCAGGAGGGGGTGCCATTAACTATCTCGAAGATGTACAACAAATTCTCGGCACAGATTTTTCACCACCGGACCGTTACTTTACCGTATCGGCATTGTTGGGACGATTACGTATCCCGTTGAAACTTCCAGCGACCACTTCTGCCGCTGCGGCTGCATCAGCTGCTGCGGCGTCAGCTGGAACAACGGTACCTAAATCCAAAAAGGAGGAATTGGAAGCAGAAAAAAAGGCAAAACAACTCAGACTCTCCTTTGAAAAGCAACAAGCATTATTGACACTAGATCAAAATGAGATATACCACCAAGAACACACTGAAACAACCACCCTATTAGCACTATGGAAACGTATCTCCAGTCATCGCACCTCGGCAGTATTCCGAAAACCAGTCAACCCCCTCGAAGCACCCGGATATCAAGAACGAATCTTGTTTCCAATTGATCTATCCCTCATACGAAAGATGATTGTCTGTCGAATGATTAAATCCTATGCAGGATTTCATCGTTGTGTTGGATTGATTTGTCATAATTGTGTCAAGTTTAATGGGAGGGAGAGTGATTATAGTGCGCTGACGAGGGATTTTGAGGATAATGTGGATGAGAAGGTGTTGGAGGCTGTGAGGAATGCTAGTGCTGCTGCTGCTGCAAAGGCGGCGGCGGAAAGTAAGGCGGCGGTTGCTGCTGCTACTGGTGGGGCTGGAGTTGCAGCGGCGGCGGCACCACCAGTTGCTGGAGCGGCAGCAGCAGCAGGGACGAGTGGCGCTGCTTGAGTGAAGGGTTCATGGACAGCACAGCACTTCGACTTTCAGACATACAATTCATGACAATACATAATTTTGAGGTTCATTATTTGGTCATCGTATTGATCCAATGAACATCGTGTACAATCGTTCGATAAACTTATTGAGTTACAATGTAAAACTAACTTGTACATCAGCACAATCATCTTTTGCGGATTGTTTTGTTTCTTTTCATCAAACCATGTCTAATTCTAAGCAGAAGTATGAACCCCCCCATGAATGCAAGCCCTATCCCCTCTATGTGGCTCTAGCACAGATAAATTAATGCGATCATGCCCTAATAAGCCGTCTCATTCTATCCTCAATCTTCTTCCCATTAATCGGTGCCGAAGCCGCAAGGTTATTAATTCGCTTTCGCCCCTTATGTCCAGTGTTGTGACTCCTCCCCGCCTTGTTTCGTTTAATACGAGCATTGCCCCGGACTCTGAAACGTTTTGCGGCACTTTTATTTGTTCGTAAGAGGGCTTTGCCGGCTAGGCCTCGCTCGGTGATGTTTGTTAATAATGATGGTGATGGCATGATGTGTGTTTTGAACATTGATATGTTCCATGATGTGCCTCTGGAAATCAGACTTGAAGTGCTGCGTAGTAAGGAAGTAAACATGGTGAATTAGTACTCCCAATTGATAATTGATTGTTCACGGCGATAATTATCGATGCTTAGTACAATACTTCTAAATAATGTTGGCGTACAATACTATGGCATGGGAGTCTGCTGCTGTAGGTGCTGTTGATGTGTTGGGGGGGTATGGGAGGTGGGGTAAGGCGTTCAAATTAAAAGTGTCTCGAGGGACCACTAAAGTAGTGGTTTGTTTTGAGATCCGAATCTTTCGACATTGATATATCATGGCATTGTTTCATATAGCGCTGCTAACTGCCTGGTATACTGCTGCTATCGTGCCACCATGAACGAATCAATGAAGGAGGCCATAAAGGCCCTCTATCCACCCCGTCCCACAGCAGCCCGTCGCCGTGTTCGTCGCAGCAGCAGCAGTATAAGCTCCTGTGATGCAGCTTCATCATCATTAACCTCTGGCATGGCCATGTTGTCCGTTGGTGGTGGGGGTGGTGGTGCAACAAGAGCACCACTACCTAACTTAAGATCACCCTCGTTTGGTGGATCTCCTCCGAAACGAAAGGCGAATAAAAGCCGCTTCTCTGAACTTATTATTGGAGCACGGTGAAAAACACATCAAAGATTGGGCAGTAACTGCTTCCTCCTCTTCATCGTCATTAAACAATAATAACAGCAGCATCAGCAACAGCTGTCAAATGAAACAACTAGAGGGGAGGCTACGTCTATGCTCTCAATCCATCTTATTTGAACCACGACATTCCTCACGGGGCATTATTCGCATTCCCTTTCGATACATGGCTGCATGTCCATCAGTTGTGGATAACTCTATTGTCACTCTACGATCTGACCGATGTGTCATTATGAAAACAAACAATGTCATTGCACCATATGAACATGTACATTTGACTACCGACTTTCGTTTCAAATTTGCTCATTCCTCACCGCAAATGATGATTTCATTGATTCAAGAACTATTCAATGCAGAGTCATCAACATCAACGAAAACGAGTGTCAAAAGTATTAATCCAAGTGTATCATTCGCCGCCGATGTGGCATTTGATGAATCTGCCCCTCCAATCATACCAATGCCTTCCTTCAATGACAAGAAGAATGATATCATTGAACAGATATCGGAATTGGCCATGGCAGGCAACTCATTTGACACAACCAACTTTCTTCATATTCATGAACAACCGCTCACGCCGGTGCTGCGTTCATCGATAAAGACTCCGTTGTTGGAAGAGAAAGGTTCGATTGTTTTGACAGATTATGCCTTGTACTTTCAACCAGCTATTCTGTCTGGATCAGCAATGTCAAATAATGGCAATATTGGAAGTGATGGTTCAGGTGGTAAGGCTCAAGTGTGGTGTATGGAAGATGTGGTAGCTTTCGCTCGACGATATGATGGTATGAAAGATCGGGCAGTGGAAATCTACCTGTCAAAAATGGAGGGTGGCAAATCCTCTCATCACTCGGTGCTGCTGGCATTGGATTCCACCGAGGCTCGTGAACGGCTTCGTACATCTCATCACCAAGCAGTGTTCAGCATCGAGATCACTTCCAATCCCTTGTTACACGGATAGAAACTTTGTTGAGTCGGCGGTGGAGCTATGGCGGTCCAATCAATTAAACAACTATGAGTATCTGTTGATACTAAATTCAGCCGCTGGACGATCATTCCATGACTTGAGTCGGTATCCAGTCTTTCCTTGGGTTCTGTCTTCATATGGTGACGATGAAACCATGTTGGATTTAACCAACGCTGAAAACTTTCGCGATTTATCAAAGCCAATAGGTGCATTGAACGAAGATCGCTTTCAAGAATTCAAGAAGAGGTATGAGAGTATGGTACAACAGCAGAAAAGTCAAGGGGCGCAACACAATCATCATCAAGATGCGCCGTTCATGTATGGCACTCATTATTCGGCACCTGGATACGTCTTGTTTTATCTATTGAGAGTCATGCCAGAGCATATGCTTTGTCTTCAGAATGGAAAGTTTGATGTTCCTGATCGACTGTTCTTTTCTATGCAGTCATGCTATGAATCGGCTCTATCCAACAATGCTGATCTCAAAGAGCTCATACCAGAATTTTACGATCCAGACTGTTTTGACTTTCTTATTAATTCAATGGGATTGCAATTGGGCAACTTGCAAACAGGTGAACGAGTTGATGATGTAATCCTTCCATCTTACTCAAAATCTGCAAAAGACTTTCTTCGCAAGAATAGAGCTGCACTTGAATCAGACCATTGCACTACGCATCTTCCTAAATGGATCGATCTCATCTTTGGTGTTACATCTCGTGGTTCACGTGCGAAGACTGCACGGAATCTGTTCCATCCAATGTCCTACTTGGGGCCGGTGGATTTGGACGCACTACGTAGTGATGAGGATAAGAAACCGAGCAGAGCTTCAGGCTACCGAGTTTGGCATTGTTCCTGATAAACTCTTTCGTAAGGAGCATCCTGGTAAGGGTGAAAGCTGGGAAGGAACAGGAAGGTCTTGTTAATGCCTGATGTGCTGCGTGATTCATACACCTATGGTGCAAGTTCTTCTGATCGAATTACGAAGAAGGAAAACACTGGTTCAAATGATGGCTTTTCACTCGAAGATGGAACAAATCCTTTTGCATAATGATTGCACAGTACTCTTAATCTTTATTTAAGTACACTTACAACAACTATAAAACTCTACCACGTTGGAATACTCAAACTTTTCTTCGTCTCTGGTGGAGGATTCAACGCACCCACTGGTGATATGAATTGAGAATCAATTCCACTTTGCTCCTCTGCTTTTCCGAATATAACCTTCCCTACGGTATCTACCCCTTCACTCTCTCCCATGAACAAACATTGTTCCCAGTACACACCTCGATCAGCACACTGATCTAGTTTCGAATCTTGTAAGTCTCTCAAGTCTTGCAGTTGTTTTACTGCTGTGGATTTTCGCATCTCTCGCGGTAGCAGTTGGAACGCAGCTGAATCTGATATTTTGTAGGGTGTTGTTATCTTCTGTAATACATCGTACGAGGAGCCTTCACTTGTCATCGCAGATGCTGGTTGTACTTGCTGTACAGATAATGTTATAAGTAACGTCGGTATTGCTAAGAAGCGTAAGAAATCATTTGGTCTGTTGTGTATTGCATTCTTCTGAAGAGGCTCCTATGCTGTTGATTGTTCTTTGACGAGAAGGAGAAAGCATCAGTGCATACGAGAAGTGCACAAGCAAGCGAGCACTTGATTAGATTCACTTTCATTGCCTCTCTAGATCTTGATAGCATCAAACTTCCTCTGCAACGGCAACAACAACGTCGTCAAAAATGCAAGCAACAGGCAACTGAAGTAAAGATGAAGCGCTAAAAAAAGTCACAAAAAGCACCAATGAGATCAGATGCCGATACCATCGCTGATTACTCAAAACGGCGAGAGATGATGGAAGCTTCGGCGCTCACCAGAAAAATCATAAATCGACGACCTCCTCGCATGCTACTACAATACCATCTCCAACATATTCATATATCTATTGCATCTTTACCACGAATTATCAATTGACACTATCATCAGAATCCTCTGATTAACATACTTAACAAAGCGCAGAAGCAGCAACAGCAAATATGAGCACACCAGGCGGAGCCCCCATCCACAAAGATCAACTGAAAGCCAAATACATCGGCACAGGTGACGCCGACATGACAAAATACGAATGGGTTACAAATATGCACCGTGATACAATGGCCTCACACGTAGGTCATTATGATCAAATGTCTTATTATGCCGTTGCACAAAATGAGAGCTTGGGGAGGGTGAAGAAGGAGTTTTTGGAGAAAATGTTGGAGCCTTGTGGCAAGCCTCCTGTTGGGGCGAAGGAGGAGGCGTATGAGAAGATACTCAACAATTAGATTTGACCAATTAATTGAGTTGAGTTTATACTTCAGTAATTGGAAGAGAGTACAAAATGAAAGAAAAGAAGGCGTCTTTACAACTAGCTTGGACGTGTATGTCAAATAACAATGTTAATTATTCATAAACATCATAATTGCCATTTCTTTTTGCTCTGCCAGCCAGCCCTGCATACACGATACTGGAGAAGCATCAGATGAAGCAAGGGAACTCATGATATTCAAGAGGGGGGATTGTTATCTCATCGTTATTGAAAGTCATTACGAACGATTGATATAAGGTTGTAGGGAGCTTGAGCTAAATACGCGAAGATTTCACTGCAAAACAAAAATCTTCTTTAGATGTGTGACATTATTGTTTACCACAGCCGCCCTCTTGACAAAGGCTTCATTCCTGGCCAAGAAGCTTTCACATTTGAATCAACTAGTCCAGCCTCAACGCTCTTTTTATCTTCTCCCTCTTCTTTCGACTTAGTATCACCATCTTTTGCTGCGCTGCCATTTCCACCCTTACTAACTTCTTCTTCAGCAGCAGCTGCTGCTGCTCCAACAGCACTAGTCAATACGGAATTCCACATGTCGGATACATCCATTCTCCCTATATTCACTCCCTCTTCTTGAACTGCTTGTAACAACACATGATCCATCATATCTCTACTAATAGCTCTTCGGTTTGCCTGCATTTCCTTGATTCGTTGATATAACACAGCATCATGACAAATGGGAAATATGAATGAACGTGCATCCATTGCAGTGGGTGCAGAGACGTAGTAGTCACGTGTTCGTTGATTGGCGTGCAGATCAAGGGGTACAGTCCCGATGAAGCCAGAATTTTTTCGTCGTTCTCCACTTCGCAATGTTGTTGATTGTGATGCTTCGTCTTCACTATCATCATCAGAACTATCGGATTCATTGATGGATGAATCAATCTCGTTGGACGAATCTTCTTCGCCTCCTCCTCCTGGTGCTGCTGCTGGGAGTGGTTGGTCCCAGTAGTCAATTTTACGCTGTTTAAACTTTTTTGATATCTTTTCTTTATCGGATCGTTTGCGTTTTCTGTCTTGTTTCATCGCTCTCTTCCTTTGCACCATAATTATTATCATCCTCACTATCACTATCCGCGGCAGCAGTAGTTGCAGCTGATGAAGCAAACGGGGGGAATGGCAAGACAAGCCCCGCCCCCAACAACTTCCCCATCGGTAAATATATCATGTGCATCCAACGCAGCACTCACTAACGAAGCAATGTATCGTTCCGTTAATTGTGCCAGTACCGCCACACTTTTGGGATTCACTAGCTCAGGCAGTACATCACCCGATCCATGCATTAAGAGTGGCAAATCGGGAAGTAGGGCGTGTGCTAATGTTGTTGTTGTTGTTGTTCGCGAGGTCGTTTCAACATTGTTGTTTTTACTACCTCTGTCTATTGTTGTTTTGATGATGCCTTGGTTTGAGTATGATGGCACGGCGTGTGCTCCTGGTGCAGAAGGATGATTCATATTGGAGGGTAACGGCTCAGCGGCTGGCTGTTATGGTATAACAATTCATAGTCGTTGCAACAATAATCTATGAGCTGAGGACACTTTCTTTTATCTGTGGGATCCCTATTGTTGAGTTGGAATTGGAGTCTGTGAGTTTTCAGTTTGTGAGTTTGGCATCCGAATTCAGCATCGCAGCGGGCATTTTAGGCAGTATGTAGGCACTTCATTTCCATTTCGAAGCTGAGATCTCCATACCATTTCCGATTTCGGTCGCACTTTGACTTTGCTTGTATGTACTTGAACTTGGTAGGTATTTACTTGCCGAGGCAAAAACGTCCGCACTCGTCGGTGTGATGTCAGTCAAAGAACTGTTGTCGCTTGTCGCAAATTCATAAGGGTGGTTGCGTATACACTGTCAAGTTCAAATAAGAGCATGTCAGATTTGACAGCCATCGTGGCCGAATCGGTTGAGAGCTACGCAAGGACATGTGCGAACGCAAAGGAGGAGAACGAACGGCTGCAAGCAGAGATAGAAGCAACGAGACTAGCTGCATTGAGTGTAGCCCGATACTCTGGGACGATTAATATAACTGGGCAGGGAGGCTTACCTGTTTATGCTGGCGGTCATTTCCAAGATGCAGTTTTCAACGGTTCAGGATTTGAGCCTTCAGATTCAGAGGGTAATCCTGTTTATAAATTTGGTATCAATTTAAGAAACCTTGTAGAATGTAAGTATTCTCAAGCATGCTCAAGTGAATGCGCCATGTCAAAAACGACTGAATATTCGACTCATTTTCGTGTCTGCAACCCTTAGGCCCAATCAATGATGTGGAGAACGCCGAAATACGAGTTAATGGGGTAAAAATTGCACTGGTGGGTGACGGTCAAAATGCGTCAGATACCGACTTAATAAATGGACAACACTGGGAATTGCGGAGTTATGGATCTCTTCGGACTGACTGGAATGATATCTTCCTCGATTTCATAGTGGACCCTATACCTGAACGTGATATAAATTGGAGCTTCAAAGACTGGAGCACTTGTAATCCAGAAGACTTCGACAATTTCACATTCAGCTCCATCAATATTGATACTAAACAAATATTACCAAGGCAACACATAGTATGTTTCCAGCCGACGTTCAACTGCCAAGAGATGATGTGGTGGACAACCCTTTAGCAGAGTGAAAGATCACACGGAAGAAACCGAAGCCTGTTCCTTTTCAGATCTGGTCGGGTTGAAATAATACGCTTTCTTGTAGGTACATAAAAGCTAGTATATTCTATATTCTTACAAAGATCTTCTCTTTATCAATACATACTCATCCAATTCTATCAACCTCAGTATTGATCTTCTTCTATTAGATCTTCATCCACTCGCAATTCTTGGAAAAACTTCTTGCCAACAATGTTTTGGCAGTCGTAAGGCCCACTTGCAGTACATCGCACAATAGGTTTCATTGAACTTCCCTCTACATGATCACTAACAATCGTCCTCCACGGTTTATACATCGATGGCTCATATGCTTCCATCACACGCAATAAGGGTGTTCGCATGTATTCTTCAAAGATACTCTCAAACCCCTCCGGCGTGCCAAAGCTTGCAGCAAGTTTGGTTCCTTCCTCCGAAATCTTCTTTGCTGTACCTGGGCTTTCACTTTCAGCCCAAATGTACTTTTTCCACAAATCACTCAAGTCGGGGGCAATGGGGATGTAGTGCTCATATGGCTTCATGCGATTAAAGTAGTATTCCTTTGTCGCAGTGGCATGATGGAACAAAGCACCTGGCATTGCCAGCTTTTCAAGAGTGCCCGCAGAGTTTCCTCCTCCCAAATCTATCTGATATCGGAACTTGGCCAAATCCTTATTATCCATGTACTCTCTTGTTACTGGAATACCCGCTTGTCTAAATTGTAAATACATTTGCGAGTCCTTGGCATGATTGCTAAATTTGATGTTTGCCCAGGGTAATTTCCCCGATTGCGTCTCTCTTGCCTCCCGCTCTGCATTGGCAGTGTACACAACACCCTTGTATTGTGGGATTAATTCATCAATGTGATCACGTAACACATCCATGGCATCACTCCCAGTTACTCCACGGGGTATCAATTTGCTAACAATAGATTGGAACACTTGATGATCTTCCCCTCTCCAAATCACTTGAGGTACCAGATACTCCCACGCTAGATCGACATTTGCACCAAATACAAATCCATGTGGGTTACCTGGTCGGATAGGTTGGAATTCTTCACATACCGATCCAAATCGTGTCCAGTAGTTGAAGCACTTTAAATGTTTGGATGATGGCATGGCTGCATAATGTAGAGGGGTATAAATAAAAAGAAGGATTAGCAAGGAAAAATACTACACTGTATATTATTGTGTCAACAAGTCAGCACTTACCTATCATACTCGGGAACAAGGGCAATTGAAACACATGCCCAAAATGCAAAATCGGTGGTAAATCCAATGGAGAACACGGATAATCCTTCTTCTTGACACAAGACGTAACTCTCACCCCCGGAACATCCCCTGCACTAATGACCATGGCAAATTCCGGAGACGTCGGAGTAAACCGCTGTGGAAACAATCGGCGCAAAATGTACACGATCATTTTGATCGATACAGTCAATTCCTCACAGCCGCGCTTCCATCTATGATTTGTCGAATAATATGCAAAGAATCGATCATCAATTGGATCGTAAATGAGGAGTGCCATGGCATGATCGTAGTATGGAATGACTCGAAGCAAATCATCTAAATCATATGGTCGGATGTTGTCCACCGGGTTGCTTTCCAAGAGGGCAGTCATGTTGATATGAGAGTTAACTTCAGCAACATTCATCATGGCTGGTGATTCTGTCAAAGCCCTATTGCTTCCATTGTCGGATAAGAAGAGCTGACTGAAGAGCAGCGGCATGGCGAGAAGAGTAAGTAGGATGAGCAGCCCTCCATCTCGGCGGAGTAATCGGTCGAAGAGCTCGATGGATTTAGTGCGGAATGATACTGCATGGTTATTATTGTGCACTGTCACCATTTTCATTTTGTAAGAACAAACGGGAGTTGTAGCTTGAAGAGGCTTGAAGGCTGGTGGAGGCAAAGTTTGTGCTTGTGGACGAGACAAAGAGTTTGTGTGTGGCGATACAAACGAGAGCTTGCAAGGTGAAAGTCATAGAACGTTGAAATTTTATTCACGATCAAGTGGTGTGATGTGTCCAATGACCTCTCACTTCTCATGTCCATCAACACAGTTTGCGTGGATGGCGATCTAGGCCTTTGATCCTTTTGCTTGTTGAATGACGAACAACACCTCAATGTGGATGACCCCGGCCTGTGCGGTCATCGTAAAGTTCGCAAATGTTAAAACCCTTTCTACACATTTAACCTTTCGTAATTGTCAGTATCAAAAGTACGAAACGATCATACACCGGCATTAACATCTCTGCTTTCGACGAGGTGTTTCGCGGTCTGTAGGTCGCGCACATCGCCATCTTTCATCTTTCATCACTTCGTTTCATTTTTTGCTCAGCGGCAAAGAAGGCAAAGGCACGTGCATGTTCTGTGCTGCAATGCAATCAATAATATCATCGACTGCGGCACTCTAGCGTTATCGACAAACTGATGAGATGACGAGCGTTCTGCATATATCTGGGTGGCAATTGCGTCGCAGCATTTTCTCCAAGCCATCGTTGACGTCATTTCAACACATCATATGCACTAATACAGCTCGTCGGCGTCCAATAATATATCAAAGCTCATTATTTTCTTCATCGAACACTTCAAATGATGATGAAAAGAACTCAAGCAGAGAATCTGCAGCATCAGAGTCTATCGATACAAATGACGCAACAAATAATGACAATAACGACTCAACAACATCTTTGCCGTCGCCGCCAAAATCAAATATTTCCAATCTAGCAGAACTATCCAAAGCACGCCTCTCCGCACTGGTCGTGTCCACAACCGCATTTGGTTTCATGTCGGTAGGACCCACGGCATTGGCATATACATCACTACCCACATTTGCAGCTGCATCTATTGGAACTGCGCTGTGTGCCAGCTCGGCAGCTACGTTTAATCAAGTCATTGAGATTGAACGAGATTCAAAAATGAAGCGCACTGGAAATCGTCCGCTTGTCAATGGGTCAGTTAGCAAGCAAGCAGCAATTGGGTTAGGCTGTCTTACCGGTTCTACTGGGGGGATACTATTAGGACTAGGCACAGATCCAATCACAACCATGCTGGGCGTGGGTAACATTGGACTCTACGCAGGTCTATACACATATTTGAAACCAAGATCTGAAATTAATACGTGGGTAGGTGCCGTAGTAGGTGCAATTCCACCAGTAATGGGTTGGACTGCGGCGGGGGGATCGATACTTGATCCAGAAGCGGTGCTCTTGGGATCTACACTGTTCTTATGGCAATTCCCTCACTTCTTTGCATTGAATTGGATGTATCGAACTGATTATAAACGAGGGGGGTTTTCCATGGTTGCTGTAAATGATCCAAATGGCGATCGTACAGCTAGTTTGATTAAACGATATGGAGTATACTTGGCATCCCTCCCATTTTTGAGCACTGCGTTGGAAGTTACGAGTCCAATGTTTGCAGTGGAAGGCATTTTATTGAATGGTTATGCATTACATGTTGCATCCAAATTCGATAAAGAGAGGAGCAATTCCAATGCAAGGAAGGTGTTTTTAACGAGCTTGTGGTATCTTCCTTGTGTCATGATGCTATTCTTACTGCACTCAAGGCGATGGCATGAGGAGGTTACTAATGATGAAAAGGACGAAACTATATTGGATTCCTTTCAAAAATTGATGAGTAAGATACAAGCAAAGGGGAAGGAACTTTGCATGCATGAGGCACTTGTGTCGAAGGAGGTGGAGGTATCAATCGGAGAGGGGGAGAATAAGACTTCATTGGATGGTTCCAAATGCCCTATTTCCATGACCAAGAATGCGCAGATTTCGATGGGTACAGGGAAAGAGGAAGTTACTTTACCACTCGAGGAAGATCCTACCAGTGATGAGAGGTAACGATGTAAATGCGAACTCTCTAGGCTCTCCGCTAAAGTAATACTTCTGTAACAATATGATGTGCTGAAGGATACATGCATCTTCATACTCATAAGTGGGATTGACATGGCTATTGAATTAAACACATTCATGATTTCATTACATTATTTGTCAAAATGGATGACTTTTGACCCGTAAGAGTGCAATACACCTATTTGTCATCATTGCCACAAACTTGAACACGCTGCTCAATCTCTTTGTATCTGAAGCAGCGTCGCTACAACGTCTTAGTTGACCTGATGAAGGTCAATGCTTTGGCCGCAAGCGCCACATTCAACCACCATGACACATGCAACGCTTTCAATATGGCGATACACAGCTTCTAGTGACCCATTATAGTTGGTTAAAATGGTATATAAGGATATATGCCACTGGTCAATCTCTTTGTATCTACATGAGCGTCACTGCAACGTCTTTGTCACAGTTCAATCATGCGTTGGTTGTATCGGCGTCGCTACAACGTCGTAGGTGACCTGATGAGTCCCAATTTACGACGGCCGCCAGCCCTACTATCTAGCACCATATCGTCTCTCACGCTGTGAATACGACAATCAACTGCTTCAAGTAACCCATTATAGTTGGCCATGATAGTATAGAAGCATCTTTGCCACGGCTCAATCATTTGTTAGTTGTATCGGCGTCGCTACAACGTCGTAGGTGACCTGATGAGTCCCAATTTACGACGGCCGCCAGCCCTACTCTTTAGCACCATATCGTCTCTCACGCTGTGAATAGGACAATCAACTGCTTCAAGTAACCCATTATAGTTGGCCATGATAGTATAGAAGCATCTTTGCCACGGCTCAATCATTCGTTGGTCGTATCGGCGTCGCTACAACGTCGTAGGTGACCTGATGAGTCCCAATTTACGACGGCCGCCAGCCCTACTATCTAGCACCATATCGTCTCTCACGCTGTGAATACGACAATCAACTGCTTCAAGTAACCCATTATAGTTGGCCATGATAGTATAGAAGCATCTTTGCCACGGCTCAATCATTTGTTAGTTGTATCGGCGTCGCTACAACGTCTTCGGTGACCTTATGAAGCTCAATTCTTCGGCCGCCAGGGCCACATTCAACCACCAAGCTACACCAATATTAGTACACGCGGTGGTGTATGTGTACGTGGGTCACTGTGTCGAGTAACTAGTTTATCCATCCGCACAGACGACCATCCTTATCTAAAAGAAGAGAAAACTTCTTCTGAGAACGCCCAGAGAGGCGAAGATACTACTTTTTCTTGAACCCATCCTCGGCGATCCTATTAGGATTGAATTTAAAGGATAGAGAAGGCAAGATGGTCTCTTCTAGTGACGAGATGGCAAAAGTCTTACATCCTACACTTGATGAATGACGTAACTCCCAAACAGCAACTCTACGAGCTGTTTGACGAAGACCTCACTCACATCCTTGATGAAGGATGGCTTCTTACGAGAGTTGTTCAGCACGTACAATAGCATAAAAAGTCCCTAGAAAGATTCAAAAGATCCTACGCTACAGTATTTTACGCACCAGTCACCAATCTACCCTTTTGTGAAGGCCGAGCGCCGTGCAAAAGGAAGGGCGAAGGTAGAATGCAAGCATGGGCTGACATAAATGCAAGTTTTAGTGGCGGCAAGTTCTGCTTTCTCAAAAACGTCGCCAGCTTTCTGCAAGAAGAGGCCAGCCTGTATTGTTTGTAGCAGCCATATGGAAACGAATCCGGTGGACAACTCATCCGACCAGGTCCGACCAAAATATGATTTAGATGATTTACTACGAGTCATTCAATCTACGATCATGCCATGGCACTCCTCATTTACGATCCAATTGATGATCGATTCTTTGCATACTTATTATTCGACAAATCATATAGATGGAAGCGCGGTTGACTGTATCGATGAAAATGATCGTCGTACGGTTTTCAAAATCTGTCCCAGACAAGATGCTCCAATCCAACCATCTTGTTGACCTCTCTCTGTCAACCCTATATAACTTTAGACACATGCTGTACTCGTTTGTTTGTCGTCTAGAGTAAGTGTAGCGCCGCTGTCATTATTATTTCAACCATACTTATTACCTTTAATCATGGCCACCAACACCACGGATAATACTACCGGCATCCTTTTGGCCGATGGTGGTTGCAACATCACCACCGCAACATGCAACAGTTGCTGCTCCGCACCTCCCTCCAACACCACATCAGAAGAAGAACCAGAAGCTGTAATCAAAGTATTCATGTTTGAAGGGAGATCACAAGAATTTGTAGAGTTAATTGGACCTCGTTTCGAGGAACACACGAATGGCCGGGTGAAAGTTGATTTCTCTGTTGTGCCCTACGCTGAGGGGGATACGTTTTTGAGTGAGATCGAGAATGGTGCTCGGTTGGGCTTGGGGCTGTATGATGTTTGTGAGTAATAATATTATATCATGTCTTGGTGCGTGATTTCGATTATGTTGTGCTGTGTGTCTTATATTATTTCCTCCATCTACTTCAGTCGTGAGTTCTCCAGTGATTGTGGGTTCGGGGGCCCCATACAATGGCTTCGCTGATATGACAGAATATATCAAGACAAACTATCTTGAAGAGTGGCTTGATATCTTCCGTGAGTAATTTTGTACGCTATAAATCTCATTTATCATAATATTATCTGTCTGACTTTCTCTCCCCATTTACAAATTCAAATCACAGCTGGATTTCGTGAAAGCTTTTCCAGCTACAATGGAAAAATTCTGATGATTCCATTCGACGGTGATCTTCTCCATTTCTTCTACAACAAGAATATTCTCGAATATTACAATTTCCAACCTCCCCGAACGTGGCAAGAATATAATGACATTGCGGAACAAGTTCATAATAAGGTATTCCCCCCTACGAATAAAACATTGGTTGGTTCTTGTCTTGGGAGGGCATATGGTGCTGGAGGTGCTTGGTTTGCGCAAGTTTTGTCAAGTATGACACAGACACATGGAGCCTCTCAGGGTTCGTTCTTTGATACAAAAGACATGACACCCCTGACAAGTGGGGCAATGGTAGAAACTCTCAAGATACTTGAGATGCAGCTTAAATATGGCCACCCTGATGAATTGAATAGATCGATTGATCTTAATCAGATTTCTATGGAAAATGAGGAATGTATGCTAAGTCTAAATTGGGGGCATGCTTTCGTACAGAGTTCGAATCAAGGACGGTTGGGTGTTGGCAGGGTGCCTGGGTCTCAGAAAGTTCTAGATAGAGAAACGGGGAAGCTGGTCACTTGCAATAAAGACATTTGCCCTAATGCCGTCTACTATGATGACATTGGATTTGTTAATTACGCTCCCTACGCAGGGGGGGGATGGGGTGGAGCAGTGAGTCTTCGTGGCGTTGTTTTGTATCAGTATCATGCAAAATTGTTCCGTATGATTTGATATTCCTCATCCATACCACATTCTACTTCTGCTTCTTTCAGGTCAATGGGAATATCTCCGACGAGAAGAAGAAGCTAGCGATGGAGTTCTTGACATTCTTTGCGAGCAAAGAGGAATCACGCAAATGGGTCATTCCCAAAGTTGGATCTCAGGAATACTATGCTGGGTATGATGCTTATCGATTAAGTCATATGAACGTGGAAGATTATGTGGAACAGGGATTCGATAGGGAACAGACAGATGCATATCTTTACTCAATCAAGGAAGGGCTGGCATCTCCAAATCTCGTACTCGAAATCCGCTTTCCCGAGGTCGCAAAAATGGGGAGCATTGTTGATATAGCAGTTATCAATCACTTGAATACAACCAAGGGAATCACGGCAACAGATCAAATGAGACGTGATGTTATGACAGATGTTACTGCGAATTTGACGAAAATCATTTCTGACTATGACGCTCGAGCTACTATCGAAAAGATGGAAAAGATTTTGCCACAGTATCAGAAATTGCGAGGTGTCTATGGCGAGCTAAATGAAAATAAGAACCTCATTGGTGAAGTTCGCTGGGTTGGTTATGCGCTTGGCTTCGTAATCATTGCCATGGCTTTATTATTCGGGGGGTGGGTCGCCATCAATCGCAAGCATCGCGTGGTGAAGATCTCCCAGCCCATCTTTCTCCATCTCATCTGTTTTGGGGTAGTTGTTTTATCATGTGCCATCTTTCCTTTGGGTATTGATGACTCTGGTTCTACCGAACGAGGTCGAGATGCAGCTTGTGCTTCGATTCCAGTGCGTACAAAGCCATGTGCTAATCATGATTTGTCAATGTGTTTTCTATGCCATCTCCCTCTCACCAAGTTTGTTTGTTCTATTCAGTGGCTTGTGTCGCTTGGATTATCTTTGATCTTCAGTGCATTGTTCAGCAAGCTTTGGAGGATTAATAAAGTGTTTGCTGCGGCCGCTACCATGAAAAGAGTCGTTGTCACAGCGAAAGACGTCCTCACACCATTTGCAATTCTGATGACTTTGAACTTTATTGTCCTCCTCTCGTGGACACTCGTTGACCCGATGGTCTTTGAGAGAGTTTACACTGATGAATTAACATCGTATGGCCGTTGCGTGCCGCAAGGAAATCAATGGAAAGGCTTCGTTGCAACGTTAGCTATACTCAACTTCACTGCATTGGTCCTCGTAAATGTGCAAGCATACCATGCAAGATCAATCAACGATGAACTCAGCGAGAGTAAATACATTGGGTTGGCCACTTTATCCATGTTTCAGATATTGCTTGTCGGCATTCCGCTCCTCGCGATAGTCTACGATACTCCATCTGGTAAGTAGATCGTTGGCTTTCGTCGCTCTTCGTCCATGTTTTATGGCAAACCCAATGGCAACACCGCACATTCCGTCAAGACTCACTTCTTCTCTTCCCCGTTGTAGCTTACTTCTTTGTTTGGTGTGGAATTATTTTCATAATCTGCACAACGATTCTTTTGCTTATCTTTGTGCCTAAGGTAATTAGATGGAAGAGCGGAGCAAGTGATCGGTCTACGACTGCGAATAAGTTTTCAAGCAACTGGTCACATGGAAACAACGCCTCATCTGCTCCTTCATATTCCTCGCAAGTGGAAAACAAGAATGCGTCCAGAGGAGACAAACGAGTCTCATTCGATGACAAAGAAAGCGAGCTCATCCACCGAGAAAAGATGGACGAAATCAAAGATCTTGTCATGGAGAAGCACAACATTAATATTACATCCATTATTCTTAAGGTTGAACGTGCTGACGAGGCTGTGCCTGTGGCAGATGACGCTCAGCCGGAGTCAATGGCGGACGAGTCGGCCTAGAGCTTACTGCTTTGGGTCTGCTGGAAGTGGAAGTTAGTATATTCAAACAAAGTGAATCTCTGTTTAGGTCTAATTGTATAGATAATATTATGCACGTATATGAACACAATCGCCGCCAAACTTGGAAATGATAAATCATTGGATGCCCTAAAGTCCCCAGAGGGAGGCGGCAGAAGCAGCTTGGCAAAGTTGGAGGTATCAAAAGCAACATGGTAGAATAGGTCAGTCCTCCACTTTACAAGAGATTAACTTGCGCTTTGGGAGAGAGTAGAGAAATTGCTGGATATGCGTTGTTCTTTGTGAAGTTTGATGAAGTGCAGAGAAAGTGATGCATACTCAAGATAAATATAATTGAACCTTCAATACTACCATATTCTTTATTCTTCTATGTAATTGGAGCTCATCGTTCTGTTCATTGTCATGGCTATAGAAAATTGTGACCACGAAGAAGAATCCACTTCACCTTCGTGTCTTTTCCCATGGTGAATGTCTTGTACTATTGTGCTTGTGGCCCACCTCTCATGAGAACGCTCCTAATCATCACTACTGTCAAACAAGAAGTCTGTTGCCTCAATGATCCTCTTGCACTTTTGGCGTACTCTCTCGATTGCAGCAATATCCTCTTCCGTGATCGGTGAAAAAGATTTTGCTCTCTTGATCACAGCACGGACTTGTTCCTCCGTGAGGGCTGGAGCAGACAACGTCCCTCTCTTTTTTCGAGATGACTTGACTGTCTCACATTCAACCACCATGACACATGCAACGCTGAGAATATTAACATTGTTTGCTGATTAGATGCTTTTTCCAATGGTTGGTATCATTGATGACGTTTCTTTGGTGTTTTCATTGGCGTGCATCAGCCTTGTGTGTTGTATGTTTGTGTGACCTCAAGCTCAAGAGGATGAGTCATTGGGGCTGTCTTCATCTTCCACCCAAAGCTATCGAAAACAAATATTGCTGTGAATATGGGGAACGACCGCTTCTGCCTGCCCATTATGTTCGGTTACGATGATAGAAGTAGATTAGAGATTAGCAGCTAGACTAAAACGGATACAGGATACCTACTTCTACTCACTTGATCCATTGAGACCTTGCGAAAGCACTTCAACTAAACAACATGTTGGGGTCATTCTCATCTTCCCTCGAGACATTGCAGTGGAGACCATGCCCGCGCTCATCAGAGCATATGCCCACTCATAGAGGTTTCATCTGAACCCGTCTAAACTGAGGAGGCAAACTACAGCACATCATGGAAGGTCTTCATAGTGTCGACAATGTTCGGCTGCTCCAAACGGAAGAAGAGATACGATTGCAGCAACAGCAACAGCAGCAACAGCAACAAAATTGGAATGTTCCAAATCAACAACAACAATTCGAGCAAAATGTGCAAGATCTCTTTGGGATAGGCCAAACATCCCCACAGGCTAATAATGAGATGGTAGGTTATAGCAACTACGATCCATTCACATCCGCAAACACAAAAGATGTGAACACATCTGCCTTCATGACAGCCTTGTGTCTGAACGCCATGCTATTCGTAGCGTTGATTGGTGGGTATGAGTTATTCCGACGATTTTTTCCAAGCGTATATTCTCCAAAGAGTAGTAGTGGAACTAGTAGAACTCGAGATGGTTCGTCATCGCCGTCACTTTCATCGCCCACTTCAAGTAACGCAGCATCTGCTGCTGTGAATATCAATACTCAGATTCCACTGGGATGGGTTACGGGAGTTGCACGGGCATCGTGGTCGACTGTGCGCAATAGTGGTGGATTGGACTCGTACATGTTCTTGCGATATATTCGTCTGTGCTTTCGAATTTCGATTACTAGTGCTTTGTGGGGGATGATCATTCTTTGGCCTGGTGAGTGTATGAAGTGGTGTTTGCAATATTATCAAACGCCGTGTGCATCAACAATCTAACCTATCTGTATCTCCATTTAGTCTATTCATCTGGTGGAGGAGGGGCAAAGGGATGGTATTTCCTCTCAATGGCTAACTTACAACAAGGGTCACATCTCATGTGGGTACCAACAATATTCCTATGGCTGCAGACATTATATGTCATATTCTTGATGAACGAAGAATACAAGCATTATCTGGAATGCAGAGTGGATTTCTTGGCAAGAGGAGAAGGTGTAGAGAATTCTCAGCAGCACATGTATTCCTTGATCATTGAACGCATTCCCCACGAGTTGCGTAGTGATCGAGCGTTATATGATTACTTTAACCGATTATTCCCGAGGAAAATCCATTCCACTGCTGTGGTGTTAAACTTACCAGATCTCGAACGCGGGTCTAAAAAGAGGAAGAGAGTATTGAGACGATTGGAGAAGAGCATGATATGCTTCGATGTGAAAGGCAAGCGTCCCTATCATGTAGTGGGGCGAAAGAGAATCAGATGCTGCGGCATCGAGTCATCTCCAATCCTAGCCTCGTTTGGAGGGAGAAATGTTGATGATGATGACTCTGAGAGTGACAGCCGTTTGCCTCAAAAAGGAGAGAAAGTAGATTCGATCAATTACTACAGTCGTGAGTTAACAGTGATGAATGAGAAAATGGCCCGTATGCAGCATGATAAGATTGAGCTTGCCATGAAGGGGAACGACTCGGTACGAGCTAGTCAGTGGATAGCTCATGCAGTCGACAGAGTATCGACTGCAGCGGAAACCACTTTGAGCTCCAATACCCAAGATGATGGTCTTATTACGGGATTCGGTTCATCTCCGGGAAGGAGGAAGCCATTGTTGCTTACTCTTCTGGACAGAATCGGTGTTGATTTCATTTCTGGAGGAATCACTTACATACAGCAAAATATTGATGAAGTGGTAGACAGCGTTGTTGGGGCAACCATGTCCTCGACAGGTTTTATCACTTTCAAAGATCTGCACTCTGTTACATGTGCAGCTAAAACTCCCCTATTTCACAAACCAGATGTGCTCATCGCCAATATGGCACCGGAATCAAGAGACATCATCTGGGAGAATGCCCACGTCAATCTTGGGTGGAGTCGAGGACGTGAGTGGACAGCAAATATGCTCTTGGGCGTTGGTGCAATTTTATGGTCGATCCCCGTTGCGAGTATTCAAGCGTTGGCAACTGCTGACCAGATTGCGACAGTTCCTGGAATGGGCTGGCTCGAAACACTCGATGGTGGCAATGTTGCTGCGTTTGTGAATGGTTATCTGCCCGTCGTTTTACTCTTGACTATTATCATGGTTCTCCCTCACATCTTTTATGCAGTGGCATTGCACTACGAAGATAGAAAGACGAGATCTGACGTGCAAAAATCAATCACTGGACGTTACTTTTACTATCAATTGGCAAATATCTACATTACTGTCACTGCGGGGAGTATTTTGGACTCATTAAATGAAATCATCGAGCATCCGACAAACATCCTGGCCATTCTGGGGAAATCACTGCCCAATGTGGTGGGATATTTTGCTACGTTTGTCATGACAAAGCTACTTGTGGGACTGCCCATGATACTTATGAGGTTCGGACCTCTCGCTAGAATGCTTTTCATCAAAACATATTTCCGTGAGAAGTATTTGACGGAGAAAGAGCTGTATGAAGTCCATTATCCAGAGAAGTATTCTCAGCTTTGGTACGGTTGGGAGTATCCTAATCTTTTGTTGGTGATTGTGATTTGCTTTACCTACAGCTGCATCTCTCCCATCATTTTACCTGTCGTGGCAGCATTCTTTCTTGGAGCTTGGCTTGTCTACAAGAATCAGATACTTATCGTTTACAGCCCACATTACGAGAGTGGCGGAACCATGTTTCCTATGGTATGTCATAGAACGTTGACGGGTTTGATCTGTGGCCAACTAACATTTATTGGCTACTCAATGTTGCGAGAAGGCTTTTATCAGGCCCTAATGACATTCCCGCTGCCAGTCATTACTATCAAAATGATGGATGTCTTTAAGAATCTGTATGAGGTCCCAGGCAAAAACATTAGCGTGGAACGCGCAGTCGAGCTTGACATGCAACGCAATGCTGCGTCAGCGTTCAGTCAAAATTTATACCGACAACCAGTGCTCAGAGAAAAGTCAGCGGAAGTGCTTGGAGGCAGCTCCGTGCGAAGATTTGCTAGCGGAGGTGATAGTTTAGGTTCAAGTGAACTCACCAATGTTGTCAAGGTCAATGATAGTGGAAAGATTGTGTAACATTTGTGATGGCATAATAATAAATTTAACCATGTATTCATATCGTTGCTAATAGCCGTGGACAACAAGGAATAGTGTTGTGTAAACATTTGCTCGTGGTCAAAATTCTGCCCTGCGGAGTGCCATGTCAAACTCTTGCAAAGCCTCAGGTGAAAGAGGAGGGGAGCGGAATTTTCCTACAGGTGCATCGCCATCGTCGTCTTCATCTTCACTGTCCGAGTCCGTGTTGTCTGCAATATACGCCCTAATTGCGCTCAATTCATGACCACGCTGCAAAACAGATGGACAAAAGGCAACACTTGCATTGAAGCTTCCATCATCTGTAATATCATCAGGTCCACTGACATCATCCCATTCCTCTACGGGACTTTCATGGTATTGCATAGGGAAGGTCAAACTATGGTCAAGGTAAGAGTCATTGGCAAAGCTTTCAGACGTCTCGAGTGTAGGCTTACTGTTGATCTCTGTCGGTTGGGGCGTGGGTTTGGCCTCTTCCTTCACAGTAGGCTGGTAGCTTCTCATCTTCCAGAACAAATATCCAACTGAAGCGACAATTCCACACAAACCAATAGCTGTTGTTGCGAAGCCAACCGATGGTCGAACCGGCCATGCCAAGGCGACTGATTCTGCTTCGTCGTTCTCAGATATCCCCTTGGGTGATTTTTCGAGGTACGCCTGAAACACATCACTGCGAGTGTAGAGCAACTTTTGTGTAGCCTTCTTCAATTTGTTACGATGGATGTCATTTGGTACAGAGGCATCGACTTGGAAGTGAACCTCTAACCCAATACTACTCGTATCATCTTCCCAGATCAATCTTTGATCAAGCACGGAGGCCGAAATAAACCTGACGACGCCGTCCTTCAACAAGCTAGCTTCATTGGTGTAATCTGAAATGAAATCTATCACAGCTTGCTCAAATTTGTTTACATCTTCCAAGATCCTTGGCGTGCTGGAAAGGAAAACACGTAAAGGAATAGTGACCGAAGTAGAAGTGTAAGCATTATCTTCCGTGACATCTGCGCCTTGATATTTAATGATGGACATAAGTCTAGGCGAGGGCGGAGTATTTAACGTGGATCTAGCTGCCAAAATTACGTTATTAGACCCTTCAACGAGTTTGCCTCGAAGGTATGAGGCGGAAGCTACTCCGAGTTGATTTACTGTACCATCGCTCGTTGCAGACGGAGATACTGCATCGAGGCCGAGTAGGAGCATCAGACACAAGAAGGGTACAGAGGAGATCATTTGTCTTGAGGAGATATCATTAGGCTGATATAGGCTGATATGATCAGCAATTTGTACTGCTGCCCTGTTCTGAATGCAATGATTATCATCAATCCTGCCAGGATACCTTTTCAACTCTATTGAATCGCAACAATTTCTTCAAGAGGGAGAAAGGCTCGCAAATAGATAATGCCTCGCCCCTCAAAATAAATGAAAATGTTCCTTGTGCAGTTGAATTTTGAAGACAAACGTCATGAAGAACGCTTTTTGATGGATAGATGTGCCACAGCCACAACGTTATCGCGTGTACCATTCCATCCCAACGTTATCGTGTACCATTCCATCCTCACCTACTTATTAACCTCTTCTTATAACAATAATACGCCACCATGAAGCTTAGCAGCTCACTTATATTCACCTCCAGCTACCTTGGTGCGGTGTCGGGATTTTCATCACTCCCATCCGTCAGCAAAAGAACTGTCTCAACCTTGGTGGCCGAACGTCCCTTCACATCTTCTCAAATCTATCAATATGCAACTGCACCAGAAGGCCTCGTTAATGTGGCTGACATTTGGTCGGAACGTGATGTGTATTCAATGGAGCAGTGGGCTACTCAGTACGGAATGCAAAAAGCGGATGGTGTCGAGCTCTACTCGGAAGACGGCGGCAGTGATTACTCATTGATGACCAATTCAGGAGTGGCGGCTGGAGAAACTGTCATTTGGGTGCCCTCCTCCATCGTGATCAATAGTGCATCTGTGGAGCAAGAATTCGGTGCGGGCTGCTTGCAACAGGTTGAAGCGGTGTTGATACAAATAGATGAATTTGCAGCTATGAAGGGTACAGCCACTGATTCATACTATCGTCTTCCACTGTTCCGATTAATGGTGCGAATCTTGGCCGAGTGGGAAAAGGGACAGGATAGTGTGTATTTCCCGTGGCTGAACTCATTGCCCCGTCAATTCTTTAATGGAGCTAGTATGACCAAGAGATGTTTTGAATGCTTGCCACCATACGCTGGATGGCTTGCGAGCACAGAGCGGACCAATTACGGACACTTTAATATGGCATTGAAACAGGGTTACGTACCTTTGAACCCCGAAACAATCATGAACAGGGAGGCAGTTAAGTGGGCTTACAATGTTGCGCTTACCCGATTCCATGAGATATGGCAACCTGATCGTCAGAAATTGATCGCTCCCATGGCGGATATGCTGAATCATGCTGCGGAGCACAACTGCGAAATATCTTTTGATTATGAGGGTAACTGTCAAGTGACAGCATTGTATGACATTCCTGCAGGAAGTCCTTTGACCATCAGTCTGGGAGACCCAACCAACCCAACTCCCATCTTTGCCATATATGGATTCTTACCGCAAGATTGTGCCACGATTTTTTGCAAGGCAATGCATTTAGACAAACAAATCAAGGAGTTGGGATACGAGTTTAGTGAATTGCTGATTCAGACGGAGACTGGAGAGATTGCACCCAAGGTCTGGGATGTCTTCCTTTATGACTTATTGCAAAAGAGTGATCCCAATTCGGCTCAAGAATTCGGCATGGCATGTCGAAACGATGACGAGTCAACCAAACAATACTACCTTGACCAATACTATTCTTACACCCTTGAAGCTCTGAAAGAACACGTATTCGGTATTTTGAACAGTGCAGACAAATTAACCATGAGGGCGCAGTCTTATGATCTAGAGACTCATCCAAGAGTACCAGTTATTGTTGCCCACAATCAATTGGTTATTCAGACCTTTACTATGACAGCGACTTTGTTGCAACAGATGGGATAGGCTAGGTGGGGAGTAGAGTGGCTGATGAGAGAGCAGACGATGTTCGAACTGCGGTACTTTGAGGTGAAGAAGAAATGGCAGTCAGGATACCAAGCGATATGATAACAAACAGTAAGATAGGTTAGGATGCTATATTATTTCACGTGATATATTCTTTTGCATTCAGTCGCCCTAGTCACTCTCACAAGCATTCAAGTTGCGTCCGACAACGAAGGTGCTGCCCTTGCTATTTGCTCGGCAATAAAGTAGCGACACAGCAATTGTCTCATTATTCTCCCGTCATTTCCATTTTCATTTTGAAGAAAAAGATCTCATCATCGCATTTTCAGCGAACGAGAACGCCAACCATGAAGCTCTTTAGACTACTAGCCCTAGCGGCAGCTGTGCTACCAGCCCCCATCTCTGGTAGCGTCAGTGAAGCCACCATCGACAGTTCTGGCAATGTAATTACCAATGATGACACCATCGATAAAACCATAAGAAAAAATGAAGAGCTGTCGACACATGTAACAAACCAATCTCCTTTCCGCAGCGATATCTATTGGGATGATGGAGAATACGGTACACTCATCTCTACGCTTGATCCAGAGGAGAGTGCTAGTTTGAACACATATTTGGGGCATCAGTTTTTTGTTACCAGACATGGTGTAAAAGAGGGACTGTTTGTGGATGAGGAACGTCTTGTCTTCAAAGTTGGCCAACGCGACCAACAATTTTACATCCCCAAAAATGCAGCGCCATCCACCAAGCTATGCCAAGACCGATTCAGTGTCTGCAAAGATTATTCCAAGAATGGGGGGTGTCAGAGCTCACCGGGTTGGATGATTGTGCACTGCTGTGAATCTTGTGATGAAGCCCTCAATGCATCTGAGTTAATCGATCCTAAAAAGAGATGCTCGAAGGAAAATTTGAATACGCCCGAGCCAGTTTGGAAGGCGGGTGACTTGAACAAGTTGTTTGAGAGTTGGGCAACAAACGAAACACTCAAGGATGAATTTGGGCTAGAGGTGGTAAGCAGTCCTGAGCCTGAAAAGTACCAGGCAACATGGGAGAAAGCGTCAGAAGGGGCTCCATGGGTGGTTGTATTCAACAATTTTCTTACTGACAGTGAAGTAGCTGATCTCATTCGAGGGGGAGAGATAGAGGGCTTTGAGAGAAGTACCGATCAGGGAAATATCAATGAGGTGGGCGAGATGGAGAAGGTTGTGAGTAAGACTCGTACATCATCGAATGCTTGGTGCATGCATTCTTGTGAGAGACTTCCAGGTGTGAGGAGTGCAACCAAGAAGATTGAAGAGGTTACTGGTATCCCATATGTCAACTACGAAAGTTTCCAACTGTTGAACTATGAGAAAAATCAGTTCTACAGATCACACCATGACAGTTCTTCCACTGACACAACTCCGGCAGGACATAGGATATTGACATTCTTTTTATACCTGTCCGATGTAGAAGAAGGCGGAGAAACGTACTTTAACAAACTTGATCTTGCGGTGAAGCCGAAGAAGGGAAAGGCATTGGTTTGGCCGTCTGTTCGTGATGATAATCCAACTTATTGGGATGCTCGAATGTTTCACGAAGCGAAGGATGTCATCAAAGGAAAGAAAATGGCAGCAAATCACTGGATCCACATGAACGATTATCATACGCCTAACGACTGGGGTTGCACTGGTTCGTTCACTTAGTTGAATAAATATCGTCGATTTCAGTGTCCTTAACATAACAATTTCTCTTTTATATCTGCATCTTTTCTTGAAGCAGCAACTCTTTCACAGATGCTTTAATGACGTCTTTGTGAGGAGATAGATCTTTGCCAATCTGTTCTTGCAAAATCGCCCGTATCCGTTTAACTGTGAGCTCCTTTTCATTGCCGGAATCAATTATCTTCTTCACTCTTTTCCGGATATCGTGACTGCTCAGTCCCAACTCGGATATACCCTGATTGGATGCCAAAGTCACTGTTCGTCGCTTACGTTTCTTGGCTTTTGTAGCTTCAGGTTGAGCATCTGCTTGACTGTTTGAAGGTTTCTGTCGGCTTTCAATTGTACAACAACAAGATTTCCCAACTCCCATAGTGGTAAGTCGAAGTCATCATCTTTTGCATAATTATCGCACAACTCTTCCCATCTTTCTCGAGGATCTTTGCAAATGTTCGTCATACTGTGCCACGAAACCTCTGATTGACGGGATGCTCTCGTGTTGACGATGGAGGATAAGAAGTTGAAAGTCTTTCTCCCTCTGATCATTTTGAGCATTAGAAGCTCCCTCCCGAAGTCTTGGCAATATAAACTCTTTTGCAAACCTTTCTCTCCACCGTGGATCCTGTTCGGCTTTCCACTGATAGTACTCAAATCTCGAATCGAACTTGGCCGCGTCTTTTAACATTGGGACTGGTTCCAAACCAAACTCTAATGCCTTTTTGTTAGATCGTTTAGTCATACTTCGCCATTTGAAGTAACAATCATAAGGTCGCCGCTTCACTCTGTGTGATATTGCTGTCCAAGGGATCTTTTCACTATTGTCTAATGTCCAGATATTGATCTCTCGAATATCCATGTCATCTCTAGGCACACGGAACACCTCACGTACACTTTGCAATAACAGTTTGATGTTTTCAACCTTCCATTTACCCCTGTTGAATTCTTCAGTTGTTTGGAGATATTTTGCCCTACAACAGTGATCCTTTCGCCCCAATTTATTTTCAATCAACTTCCAACTTTCGCCGTGTACCTCTACAAGACGAAACAGTGCTGCTGTTTCCTCTTCCGTCCATTTCCCCACTTGCTTCCCATGGAATTGACGAACCGCTCTCCGATACACCGAAATCACAGGACGATGTGGGAGAGACTGAGCGATAGAATTCCAAGCCTTCCGTGTCTTTTTGTTGTGTAGAACATGGTCATATCCACCGCAGAATTCAGTTACAGATACTTGCTTTTCTGAACAGTAATCCTTCACTGCTTGTGTGAGTGTACGAATCTCATCTGGTAACCAGCGTCCGCCTGTAAAAACTGGTTCACCGAAACCATTCAGACTAAATATGTTAATGCGCTCTTCGGACGAGCAGCCCTTCCCTTTGACCCATTGGTCGCCTCCGTTGATCTCCTCCTCATGATCAGATCCGTCCATAATGGCAACGGTATTATTAGAGTCAAGTACGCGTACTGGACCTTGGTTCCTACCACAATGCTACTGCTACTACTACTCTTCCACTGCCAGCAATGCCCATGGTGCAGCTGGAACTCCAAACGAAGAATGCTCGGTTGCTCATCCGCTCGTCTGTCCCTACTTCGTTTGCTCGTCACGAAAAGTGGTGGAAGGGTCTTCAGTATTTATCTACGCACGCCTTTCCAGAAACACTTCTGAACCATTAGAAGGCATGCTTTAGTGATATGTATGCATTCTGAGTTGGCCCTCAACATTACTTATAACAATACTATTCGAACAATTAAAGGGGCGGATAGTTATCTTCATTCCACCCTTCAGCATAAGATACAATGGGCATCATACGTTCTCATTTTCCAAAGATGCGCTCGCATTCAGAGTCGTCGTCGTCGTCGTCATCATCATCATCTTCTTCTTCATCTTTTGTATCCGTATAGTCACCACCTTTTCCCCACAATTGTCTTTGTCTTGATCTTCGACCTGCTACTGATCTCTTACCACCATTCTCCCCGACTTCTTTCTCTATTACATTATCAGAAACATCCATCACGCCAGCATCAATTGCCCCCCTCATTTTGGCATCATGCAATCTACTCCGTCGGCCCTCCATGCTCTCTTTCCAATGATCCATTTGTTCGTCAACCCATTTCTTCTCCTCTACCACCCTTGATGTCATTTCCATCCAACGATTTTTGAGTTGCTCCTCGTCTTTTGTCTTTGTTTGAGAAGAGACTCCTAATTGTTCTTGCATTTTCATCCGTTCCAGTTCACTCTCTACCAACCTATTGCGGAGTGAGGTTGTTATCTTTTCATGCCGAGAATTTTGATGCTCTATTTGCGACTGTAGGAGAGCTACCTCCGCCCTAGATTTGTCGGATGATAACTGATATGCATCACGTGTAGTTTCAAGTTCGTGTGTTAACTGCCGCACTTGGAGCTGCAGCTCCATTATCTGTTTGTTGAGATGCAGAACATCGTTACTACTATTATCTCTGGGCATGTTGTTATTTTGAGACTGCGATAAGAATTGTTGATTTCGCTCGTGGAATTGAGCAAGACGTTGTTGTTTTTCTTCGTCTGCTGAAGACATCGTAGATTTTATGATTTTGATTTAGATGGGCTTTTACACACCGTGGCAAGACTCTTACGTCAATATTATACAATACCCCCTCTCTTTGGGATGATAATACTGTCAGATATTGCAGGGCCGTCTCCTCAATGTAGACCAACCGCCTCGCTCAGTTGTATTGATGCTATTTATTGATGACGCCTCATCAATAGGGGAGCCTATC
Organism: Skeletonema costatum; assembly: GCA_018806925.1. Classification (NCBI taxonomy): domain Eukaryota; phylum Bacillariophyta; class Thalassiosirophyceae; order Thalassiosirales; family Thalassiosiraceae; genus Skeletonema; species Skeletonema costatum. The sequence continues at coordinate 35,645 of JAHBBA010000194.1, read as the reverse complement.
CAAATGGGCCCTACTAATGCACACCCCAAAGCGTCACGTCCACGTCACTTTTTCTAATACTAATTCCAGCGTATGATCCCTGCAGCTGGCGGGAGCAGTTGGCGGGAACAGGTGTCCACCACAAATGCTCCAACTTCTTCCAGCAAAATAATGAATCTTCTTTCACCACATCCGCTTCTTCTTGTGCACTTCTCTTCAGCATCATCCAATGCAGAAACTTCCATTACTTTTGGAGAAGCTCCTTACTTTATTATAATCAATCAACCACAAAGATGATCTCTCTACCTACCCTTATCACACTGGCCTGCTCCGTGAGCAACGGCTATGCTTTTCAGACTGCACCTTCCGCCCCCTACCGGCCGGCATCTCTCTCGCATAGAGCTGAGACATTCCTTCCAAATTCATCTTCAATTGCTCCCAAAAACTCCCGGAATCAATCTCTCCTCCGTATTGCCACTACTGCAAATGGTGAGAAAGCTCCTAATGATGCCATGATCCGTCAAATCGATCAAAAAATCCAAAACTATGAGAAAAGCAAGAAAAATACCTCAGTAAACTCGAATCTGCCAAGGCGGAACTTGAGAAATTCAAGGAGACAAAGCAGCGTTACCTCCAGGGAGATTCGCTTGGATCAGACACTGCCTCCTTCAGTGAGACTACCGCTCGCTCCCTTGTCAAGAGTATGATGTGGCGTGTCATCGCTGGATCAGTGACCTTCTTCACCAGTTTGCGTTTCTCCGGAAACATCTCCACCGCCCTTTCCATTGTTGGATCGGATTTCTTTTCCAAGGCGGCTACCATGTTTATTGGAGAGAGGTTGATGAACAAGAGTCAGGCTGGGCGCAAGGGCGGTGCCGATGATGTTGGACGTAGTTTGGCCAAGGCGTTGCTTTGGCGCTTGTTTGCCATTGCCAACACTTTGACCATGTCGTGGTTGATTGCTAAGGACTTGTCTATTGCGTCAAAGATTGCTGGAAGTGATGCAGTGTTCAAGACTGGACTTATGTTTGTGTATGAGCGTGTATGGGCCAAGATTGAGTGGGGCAAGGAGTACATTATTGAGTTCTCCATTTAAGCTTGATGACATTCAATTGAGACTGTTGCATTATATCATTCATTCATGAGGGGAAGAGATATACAGGGGATTAAGTATTGCGAGTAGGCGATGGGAAATATAGATTATTATCATTTGGTGGTCTCGAAACATATTGTTTGGGACAAAATAGTGGCGGTGTGAGTGTTCTTCATAGATGCTAGATGTAGGTATGGACAACAACAAAAATCTTTAGTCTAAAAGTAAAGAAGATCTCTTCCTCGACTTGTGATCAGTTTATTAGCTTGTACGTGTGCTACAACTTCAATTCATCGTAAGGGCTGCTGTACTACTAGGAAGTGAGTTGATTTGAGAGGAAGCTTCAGCTGCGCGAAGAAGTATCCAGTACAATATTCCTAATCAAGATTTAGATTAACGCCATCACTATGTCATTATTACAGCGATGTCAATGATATGAGAGCACAACAAGCATCCTCCAACAAAGACACATCGTGCCATCAATTGCAATCTAAACTGTTTGTCAAAACTTTGGCATCCTCAAATCAATCAGAGGTGCTTAGAATTCATCACCCATCATACTGCAGGAAAGGAAAGCAAGGTGCGTGTTAGATATCACAAAACAAAACATCGACGTATTCACCTGGTTGCCACAGAAGAAAAATACAATATACTTACTGCATGTCTTCCATATCATCCATGTCAAAATCCTCTTCATCAGCCATGGCAGCCTCTTGCTCTTCTCGCCTCTTCTTCTCTGCTTCATCAAACATGTCCTTCTCTCCCTCCTTCTTCTTGAAGAAAGTCTCTTCCGCAAACTTTTGTGCCTCCTCAAGACTATCGGTAACAATAATATCATCAAAGATAGTTCCAGACTTGACTTGCCATAATTCGAAACCGACATGGGTGCATCCATCCTTGCACACGGCGTGCATACTATCATCGTAAGAATATTCGGGGTTGGCAATCATTGGGTGAACCCATGCTCCCTTGTAGTCAGGGTTGGGAATCATCTTTGGTGACCATGGTCCTTTGAAGTCTGGGTTGTCCATCATGGGAGCTTCCCACTCACCATCATCTTCATCATCCCAATCATCTGGTTTGGCCGCATCCGGATCGGGAATCTCCTCTAGAATATCATCATATCCCTCTGGCTTTACATCCTCTGGGTCAGGAATCTCCCTCACATCCACCCAGTCCTCAGGCTTGGATTGTTCAGGATCCTTCATCTCCTTCTCTGGGAGGAAATCAAATTCGTCCTCCAACTTACCCGATCGGACAGACTTGTTATCCACAAACACTTCAAAGGTATTATCCGGACGAAGCACAAGAGTATAAAGATGAGAGAGTTGATCCGTTTCACATCCCACATCCTTCTTGATGAGAAGATTATCCTCCTTCTTATCATAATGGAAAATGACATGCGTCCGCTTGTTCTGACCACAGATATCAGGTCCAAACATGATAGCATACGGGGTATCACCACCAAATTTGGTGGCTTCGAAACTATCCCCACCCGGCATCAACTTAATGTAAGCTCCACCACAATCAATCTTTTGCTCGTGCTTTACCGAATATTGAATGACGAGATCCTTCTTGTCAGAAGAATTGAATGCCTTGGTCATTGCGGCGCTAAGTCCGTAGAATCGTGCGTCCTGGGAGGTTTGGATGCCCTTGTCGGATGCATCGGCGTAGAATTCTCCAGCGGTGTTGGTCCATTCTCCGAGTTCGGATTTGCTTTTCCAGTCGGAGGAGACTGTCCATCGGTCTTTCCAGGCCTGTTTTGCAGTTGGTGGTAGTGATAAGCGAGACAGTGAAACAGAAATGACAGGAGGCAACGTGAGGTTAGTGAATGAATAGCCACCAGGACGATCCGATATTATAATACGAAGTCAATGTTCTATATAGTCGTTGAATATCCAAGGGCCGATCAATCTTCGCACTGAGATTGCGCAGATCGACATTCGTCGGCATTGCAACATTTAACTCCCATTTAAACTCACGTCGTCATTGAACTGTTCCTTGAAATAAATCTCGGCATTGACAGTAGAGCCGCATAGGGCGGCAGCGGCAAGGAGTGAGAACTTCATTGTTACTATTTTGCTGGTAAAAGGTTGGTAATGAATGCTATGCTGTCGATGATTGTGTGGCGGCAAGATCCAAAGTAATTTTTTTCACACGCCGATCTTCTTGGATTCGACGTGGAAATAAGTGACGCTATAGTTGTTAAGACGAAGACAATGACCGGCATGGTTGATGTCGAATGTCAGGATGACAATATGTGACAAGGATGTCACCCATTTTGATTGTTCTTTCAAAGAACTCAACGGTAAAATACAATGGTGGCATCTCGTCAGTAGACGCTTTCCCTACGAGGTGATTTCAAATACGTGTAGGCTGACATCATCTCTGCGAGCCTCGGCTACCTCATAATGGGTCTCAATTTTCGATCCATCTTCCGCCTCAACGGCAAGGTTGAAAATGACGTCACAAAAGTGATCAATACATTCATCCTCAACAAAAGTACCGGACAGTTCCCTCCACAAGATGAATTCAACTATTTGGGCAAAGAAGAAATATGTGTCACGTTGGCGGTGCTAGTTGTATCCTATATCATACTGGCGATACCAACTTTTTATGGCAGACCAAACAAGCAGCAGCGGCAGCAGGCACGCATATGGAGGTCAAGAAGTAATGTCGATTGGTCACACACATTCAAAGAACTGTTATACATTCGAAGTGTCAACGACTTTCGTGATTGGTGGGATGAATTGAAAAATCAACGAAGGTCACTGCATCAAAAACGAAGCTTTCATTCTAAATCGTTTGAGAAGTTTATGCAATCGGAAGCTAGTCGATTGCAATTGCACGATGCTGACGAGACTGTTCGAGCGAGGGGAGATGGCGGTGTGGATGTTCCTCATACACCACTTCGGGCAATGTTCAAGGTAGGTCGTAAAAGGACACATGCATGCAAGTGCATCTGATGGAAAGTTCAATACAACAGCGGATAATAATTCTTCAGCACAACCACCACCAGATTTGATTGAACGGTTCTACTCTCATGCTCAAAAGAATGGCATTACAGCCTCAGCTATAGTGGATTCTTTCTACGAAGATGCGGACTTTTGTCCAGAGACAGATCATGATCGATTTGTTAGTGCATGGGAGTCTCATATACGATTCTCTCAGTACCGACGCCTTGTCTTACCGCCGACTTGTAAACTCTATCGTCCCTCTCCGGTGACGTACCATAATCTCTTTGATCGACGTGAGATTGAACGTAACTTGCATCTACTCGTGGATGAATCTACTTGGAGGAAAATACTTTCTTATTTTCGCAATCTATACGACATCTTTGACAAGATTGTGTCCAAGCTATTGAACAAACAGAGTACAGAGAAATTTTCAGAGCACATGATGAACGTCTTTCGTTATCGGATACGGAAACGGAGAGGATTGCCAGTGGAAGAAGATGAGGAGGATGACGACGACGATGGGAGTGTGACCACGGTAGGGAGTAGTAGTACCGCTGGGAGGAGAGCGACGTTACGAAGTTCATCTACTCAGAGTGAGGTGACGCCAGTGGTTACTAATAGGAAGGAAATAGTTGCCAATGTGCCACCACTTGCGTTGGATGCGCTGCAAACAACTGATATTCCTCGTTCATTGATCCCTCCATCATTGAGTGAGGAGGAGAATATTGAGGTTGAAGACATCAAGCCACAAGATAAAGGACATGTGACTTTCACTTTCATTGATTCGACCAACGATGAGAAGAGAGATGAACCACCCTTTGAGTCAGTTCGACATTTGTTTCCGCCGCCTACTCTTGTTGATGATAGTACAAGAGATGAAGACAGTGATGTTGTGAAAGACAACAAGTGAAAGAGATCCTCAACGATGTGATCAAAGAGATTGAAGACGACGAGGTTCTACTCAATGTTTCAATGATGTCTGTGGACTTTGATGATGGAACGTCCTCACCTCGACCTCGCTTCCACACAGCATCGAATATTGATGTCAACGACGATATAAGCTTCGTCACATCGACAGAGCAAAACCAAGAAATGCCGGTATCAGCAGTGTCAACACCTAAGACAAATGCTTCGCCCCTTCCAATCAAAAGTTTTGCAAAGGTGGAGAAAGAAGATGCATTGGGCAATGACCCAAATCCAACGGCACCATCAGTTCCCATGTTGAAACCAATAACAGTAACAGATTCACAATCGGGCAGAGTATCTCCCATGCCATCACCCAAGGTGAAACGCAACAATAGCTTTGATAATGCTGCCAATATGATGTTCTTTGATACTGCCAATTCCAATCGTCAATTGGCTGATATGTCGAGAGATGTACCCATTCCTGATTCTGGAGGATATATTCTCGGAGATGAGTTCCTTGGGTCATCGTGTACACCTCTATTAGTTTTCATTAACTCTCGATCTGGATCTCAGCAGGGTGATTTGTTGATTACACAATTCCGTCGATTGCTCAACCCCATTCAGATCTGGGACCTGGCAAATGGCGGTCCAGAGAAGGTATTGAAATCCTTTTCTGTGCTGAGTCGGTTCCAAGTGTTGATTTGTGGGGGAGATGGGACTGTGAGTTGGATCATTAGTGCTCTTGAAAAGATGGAGTTGAAACGCTGGCCTCCCATCGGAATCCTTCCATTGGGTACAGGTAATGATTTGGCTCGTGTGCACGGATGGGGTGGTGGATACAACAATGAGAGCTTGCTCTATATTCTAAAGCAGATCTCGGAAGCCTACATTTCCATGCTTGATCTGTGGGAGCTTGACATCACTACTGTAAACAAAAAGGGCAAGACTCGGAAGGAAGTCAAAGCGTTCTTGAATTACCTGGGTGTTGGAGTGGATGCGCAGGCAGCGCTACAAGTTCACAACCTACGAGAGAGCAAGCCAAAACTCTTCTTCTCGCGCTTCTTCAACAAGGCATACTATGCTTTAGCAGGTGGGGAAGAAGCTATCAAGAATTCTTGCACCAATATTTCTGAGCAAATCACATTAGTGGCCGATGGGATTGAGATTCCATTGCCTCCCGACTCACAAGGGATTATCTTTCTCAACATTGATAGTTACTCTGGCGGAGTTCCGATGTGGAGCAATGGCTTGAGACCCAGAAGAAAGGCAAGATCATACAGTGAGGGGCATATTCTTAATGGCAGCAAGTCGTTTCCTCGCAATGATAGCATTGACGACTTGGCTGATTATGAAGTCCCCAAGGAGCTTTCTTTTGAAGAAAAGGTTGCCAAGCTTACCGCTTGTGACAAGCAAAGTAGCTGTCAAGATGGATTGCTGGATGTTGTCTCAGTTCGAGGTGCGTTTCACCTCGGTCAAATTCGAGTAGGGCTTGGCAACGCTGATCTATTATGTCAATGCCGTGAAGCTACTATTACATTGAAGAAAAATTTTGCAGTTCAAATCGATGGTGAACCATGGAGGCAGACACAATCAACACTTAGCATCAGACGAAAGCCAGATAGGGCTACCATGTTGCATAGGTCTGTGGCAGACAACGGAGGGGTAGAGTCTGAAGTGACCAAACTGCTCAATTGGGCGAACGAGAAAGAAATTATTGATAGAAATCAATATGCAGAAATCATGGGAGAGTTCAGTAGGCGTGCTGAATTTAAGAAGGTGAAGAAGCAACAAGACAAGACGTGGTAGAGAGCTTAGTTGCAAGCTATATGCATTATTTATTTTATGTTTGTATATTTGTAAAGGTCTATGTAAAAATTAATGGCTATTGACAAGATAAGATTTCCATACAGTTAAAACTTTGTTTTACTATATACACAAGCCGCCGAAATGTAAGATTTATTCTTTCTCCAACGACACGTTTTTCCACTGGCAATGCATGGTCATAATATTGCTGCATTGGAGGGAACATGAGCAGGACATCACCATCGCCCAATGGTATCCTTGCAATGCGTGATCGTTTTTCATTCTTGTCACCCTTTGTCATCTTTTGTCGTATATCGAAGGATCTTGTAACGCCAAATGATATTGATGCGATTGGAGAGTATTGGCATAATGATGCTTCATCATCTGAGTGGTAACTCATGTACTCTTGACCGTTTCTGTAATGATTGAGCAAGCAATAGTTGAAGATATCTAATCTCTGTTCATCTTGCTTGCTCCTGGCAGCTGACTGTTTGACGAGTTCAATGAACTCACTTGATAAAGATAGATCCTTCTCAATAGTTTCCAAATTGCTCAGAATGTATTCAATCATTAAGTCTTCTACCTGACACTTGATTTCATACAGGTTGGGAGGAAAGGCAGGAGCCTGAACATTCTTTAAGCCACTGTAGGAATACGTGAATTTCCCCTGCAGACTGTATTGACATATTCGCCTCCTCATGGTGCACTGTCTACCAAAGGCATGAAATGTAACATTCTCATTCCAATCTGGTAATGCAGCTAATGACTTTCGCATGGATGTTTTCTTCTTTCCTCCAATTCCTCCGCGCAGAATCATCATCGGAGCGTTGCTGTGTAGGCTGATATTTTCCCATTGTGGTTGTTTACTACCTGTCAGCAATGAAGTCACAGTGTTATTTTTTGAAGCTGGGCGAGGTGTCGATAGGTCGCTGTCATCATCTCGCTCTCTCTTTCTCCCTGACGATAAGTTGTCATCAGCTGATTGCTTGTCTTCTTCTGGCTTCTTCCATAGCCCAAGTAGGGTTGCTTGCTGCCGTGCCCCGCTGCTGCTGTTAGTTCTTTGCCTCTTGCTCATCATTCCATGATGCGTTGTGCTTATTTCTTGTGCTGAGTGCAAGGTGCAAGATATTTGCTCTGGCTCTCCTCTCTCTAGATACGTACGTAGATGAAGTACCTGTCTAGAGGCTGCGTTGTTATCAGTAAAGTATTGGATATGGTACGATATCTGGGGGTACAAAATTTCCTCCCCACACAATCATCATGATTAGGCTGAGTGGTCATTGTTTCCCTGCACACATGACACATGAATGATCATTAATTAGTTCAGATCAATAAACCTCTGGCATACTCTCTGAGTCTTCAGTCATCACTTGCGCTGACAAGGAGTGGTGTGGAGGTAGTCTATACCGTAGCAATTTCTCACACAATGACTTCCACAGAAGATGATAACATTGCAGCAACATTGGAGAGCGCTCTCCAGCGCATAGATCCCTTTCTCCGCTTCCTCACCAAGGCTACGGGTAAAGTGGCTGTGCCATTGAAATCTCTCGAGTCGGTACTTCCCAAGAATAATGCTGAGGATATTGACGATAAGTTAATTTTCTTGACAGAGCTATCCATGCGAGGAGTGTTGAAGTACAATACCAAGGATGAAACTGTTGGCTTTCCTCTTCCTCCTTCAGAAGAAGAAGAAGAAGAAGAAGACAATGATGCGTCTTCGTCGTCACCTTTATTTCAGCCACCATCTAAAATGATTGGAAAGGGACTGCATGGCTCTTCTGATGCTGCGGCGAAGCGTCGGATGAGAGTGTTGAAGTGGACATTGAAACAAAACAGTATTTGGGTTAGTCGTCAATCACAACAAATGAATGGTAGCAATACAGATACAGGAGACAAAGATACGACAATAGATACACCGAAGAAGATTGCAGCATCTACAGAGAAGAAGGGAGCATCAAAACGTACTGCTGCAGAATGTGCAAAAGAAGATAGAACAACAAAAGAATGTATAGATTTCAATACCGAGGATGACAATTGCGAGGAACGCAAATTAGCTTATCAATCTCTTGCAGATTTGTTAACTGGCAACAAAGACGCAACAAAATCAAACAATACAGATAATGATGACAGCCCAAGAATATGGCTGCCATCTCAACCTGCACATGCGGGATCGCACCCAAGTAGACCTGCGAGATATGGATCTCTAACTAAATCTACTCTTGCCAAGATTCCTGATTCAGTATCGCAATTATTTGGGTTTGATTTGAGCTCCGACACAGAAAAAGATGATACTACTACTTCTACTGCAGAGAAAACACAACACAAGCGGTTGTTTCAACATCAAGCTGATGCCATTGAGGCTGCACTAAATGGTATTCACACGTGTCTATGCACCGGAACAGGTAGTGGCAAATCACTGTCCTTTCTAATACCCGTCTTGGCAAAAGCAGTTACGTCGACTGATGATGCCACTGCAATCTTGGTTTTCCCCACTAAGGCGTTGGCACAAGATCAAGTTAGCAAACTTCAAACAATGTTGTCAAACAGCAATTGCAATGTTCGTGCGGGAGTAATAGATGGAGATACACCACATCAACAACGTGATGCGATTGCAAGTGAATGTCAGATACTGCTGACTAATCCGGATACTCTTCATGCTGCGATTCTACCCGGGTGGAAACGGCCATCATATAAATCGTTCCTATCACGGTTGCGCACGGTAGTTGTAGACGAAAGCCATATCTATGATGGAGTTTTTGGTGCACATGTGTCACTCGTTTTACGAAGGCTTAAACGAGTATGTCGAGCAGCATCTGAAAATGAGTATGACAACAAGCTATCCTTCATTGCTTGCTCCGCAACATTGACACGTCCCGAAGATCACTTCCGAATGCTTTGTCCGCTTGGAAGCGAAGATGTGTGTATTGTCACCGAAGATGGTTCGCCTTGTGGAGCCAAACACTTCTTTGTCTGGAACCCACCAATATTAGATGTGAATGGTAACTCTACCGACAGCGTGTTCCCACCAAAAGACCTGAGTGCTGAGCAGATTGAACAGATGACTGTTGTTGGTGATGTGAATGAAGAATGTGTCATCAATGTAGGTACAAAGAAAAGACGGAAGAAAGGAAAGTATTCAAAAACTGCTGGCAAATCTGGAAAAAACAGCAACATGTCCACTACCCAGCTATCACACCTGTTTATACGACGCCGACATGCAGCCGATGAAACTGCGCATCTTTTGGCAAACGCAATTCGTGCTCAGACGCGAACGATAGCCTTCGCTGGGACCCGCTGTCTAGTTGAGTGGATTTACGAAAAGACATTGTCAATCCTAAAGTCAGACCCTGATACTGCTGACCTGGCGGAACTAGTTGAGAGTTACAGAGGTGGCTACACGGCCGAGGCGAGGCGTTCTATCGAGAGCAAGCTATTTCGTAAAGAGTTACTTGCGGTTGTGGGTACAAACGCCCTTGAACTTGGAGTCGATATTGGAGGGGTGGATCTTACATTGCACTGTGGTTATCCAGGGAGTAAGAATTCTCTTCTTCAGCAGTCAGGAAGGGCTGGGCGGGGAAAGGGGCACTTGAAACCATCTTGTGCTATCATGATAACGTTCAGTGCTGCATCAGATCAGTTTGTTTGGAGAAAACCTGCCAGTCTGTTGAGTAGGGGAATAGATGCTCCACCAACATCTATCAGTGAGACTGTGATGAGTGGTCACATTCTTTGCGCAGCTGAGGAATTTCCTTTGACGGGCAGTTTGCCATTGACTTGCCTGCTGAATGAGAGTACTATTGATGAAACCACTTCAGAGTTTATATCAGATGAAACGTTGATGGGTGAAGGTTATCTTGACGCTGTTAACTTTCTGTCACAAAAAGGCCTCCTGTCGAGGAAGAAAGTCAAAGCTATGCAATCATCTGGAAAGGTGGAGACCATACCCGTTTACAAGACACATCCGATTGTGAAAAGTCCGTGGAAGAGGGTTTCATTACGAAGCATTGAGCCGGTAAACTATTCCATCGTCGACTTAAGCCACCCTATGCAATCCAACCGAACTGACAAAATTCATGACAAATCCGCAGTATTGGATGTAATCCCTTACTCACGTGTATTCTATCACGCGTTTCCCGGGGCTGTTATTAAGCATCGCGGTAGAAAATTCAGAATTGAAGCGATGGAATCGCCACCAGCTTTTGTCGGATCAGGGCAGTCATTTGGACCCAGCGGTAGCACTGACCTTGCTGCATTTGCAAAGCCAACAAATGTACAACACACTACGCAAGCGCTCTCCATTAACGAAATTACAGTTGTGAAGCAGACCAGGCATGCTGAGCTCAACGACTCGAAAGCACAACAATCCGTGGCAGGAAGTGGGTTAGTGACTGTTAAACGTTCTGTCCATGGCTATAAGATTCTCTCCCATGTAAATCGAAAGGAAATTAGCAGAAGCACTCTTAATCTCCCGAGTATGGAGTTTGACACATACGCTATCTGGATAGACGCAGACGCAGCAAATTTGAGTGGAGTTGTTTCAAACTTCAACGAAGGCGTACACGCATTGAATCATGCCATGGTAGCTGTAGCTCCATTGATCTTGCCGTGTTCATCATCGGATATCGATTGCGATCATTCAACCTATGAATGCACGAGGGTGCTTCTTTTTGGTAAGTCTTTTGTTTCTCGTCAATTGGAGTGTTGATTTCATTCTTGCTAACAACGATCCTTCTCTCTTTGACAATTTAGACGTTCGGGCAGGTGGTAGTGGTATAACAAAACAACTTTACAATAGGTTTGTTGAATGCCTAGAGTCGGCGGTTGAGCTATTGCAAGACTGCACTACTTGTTACAGCGAAACTAGTCGTTACAGCGGCGGTTGTCCTGCTTGCTTACAATCCGTGCGATGTGACAACTTCCATGAAGGTTTGAGTAGAAAATCGGGCGTTATGATTGGTGCCCACTTATTGAAAAGGCTACAGAGAAGTACTCTTGGTCGGCATCTGAACGAATCTACTGATAGGTATGAGCTGCAGACCTCGGATAGACCAAAGAATGTGCTAATTGGCCGCGCCTCTTTCAGTCCTCAGAGAAAAAGATCTCGTTTTGCTGATGTAGATGACATAGAATGAAGGTGAATGCATGACAACCTTAAGTTAGTTATTATCAGTACATCAACGTCATGTCAAATCAAATAAATTTTACATTCGCTAGTCGAGTTATTAGATTGTTCTTCTGATCTAATGTCAAAAATGTTTCACATCACAAATATCTTCTTGCATCCTGCACTAGATGTACATAGATTGTCCGTGCCCTACAATGGCTCGGCCATGGACTGAAGACTACCAGTCGCTTTAAAGGTTGGATAAGGGGTTCCGGGCAATTCGTCTGTACCTCCTGTAGACTGAGGAGTAGGCGGCGGAGTTGGAGGAGGAGGAGTGGGTGCTAGTGTTTGAGGCGCACAGATATCAGTTGTCCAACCGACTCGGCCATCGAAATTACAACCCTTGCTACAGCATACACGACTCTCGAGCTCTTGAGTGGAACAAAGTCGCATCCCCTTATTTTCGCATATAGCTGTTGCCTCGTAAAAAGGAGGATGCTAAAGAGCAGCCTGAACGGTCGCACTCGAGTGTTTCACCTTGACCTTGGCAGCAGTTGACAGCTCTTTCCTTATCAAATACAGGTGGGAAACACTGGGTTGACTGCGGATCATTATTTCTAAGGCATCCAAATGCACCACTGTAGAGGATATTTCTTGTAGGTGCAGCAGTAGTTGGGACTGGAATCGGTAAATTCTCTGGAAGGGGAGTGGGGTTCGGGGAAGGTTGAGGAGTTGGAGCTCTTGATGGTGGTAATGTCGGATTTGGAGTAGGAAGTGGCGACGGCCTTGGTGTTGGCTGATTCGTAGGGGCTTTCGTAGGGCTTGCAGTTAAGACAACACTCTCAACTGTGGCTGATACTCCAGTACCTTCACCATTCACTGCCTTGACCTTGTAAGACGCATTTGTGTCTCTTACAGAATTATCGAAGTATGAAGTTGTCGTTAAGAACTCGGCTACGACAACAAAAGGCTGCCCTCCAATGCTGCGCTCGACAGAATAAGCCCTGGCGTTAGGAACGGGGTTCCAAGTCAAGGTGACGCCATTATTGGCATTTCTCACAGCTGACAAAGTGGGTGCATTCGGTTCGGGGTATGGAGAATTAGCTTTGACAATGAAGAGTCCATAGAACATGTCACTGACAAGGATGTTGCCACTGGACAATCCGACGTAAGTATTCCAGGCACCGCGATAGTTTCCCTGAATCTGCCTAACATTTGTACCAGTCTGTTGAGGATCCCTAAAAGTCTCAATCTTTCCCACCTCTAAAATTTCGTAAGGGTTGCTAATGTCAAAGGTGCGTAATCCTGCTTCGTAGTAGGCAACGTGGAGGTAGCCACCTCGTATATGGCCGTTGTGAGGTATTGCATTCGAAGTATCCTCTTCTGAATATTGAAAACCTATTGATAATTCTGGGCTGAAACACATTCGAAATGTCGTATACATAAATATCCCCCCCCTTCTTGTTTTCGTCGAACTGAAAGAGGAAACGCTTATCTGCAGACAATGCATTGGAATGAGCGTACATTCCATTTTGGAGTGGAGTAGTGCTAAGCACCTCCTGAGGTTTCTGTAGAGTCGTTTTAAACGTCTGTGAAATCCATAATTGTCTCTACCATTCCGCTTCCCTCAGAAACTATCCACAGTGATTTGAGTTGCCCATTGACATTAACGTTCTCCCACAAAGAGCTATCGTGACACTGCTTCCCATTTCCGCGATGAGAAAAGATTTGGTTGGGATTCATTGGATTGCTTAGATCAAATACTACGCACCCACGGTTTTGATTAGCAGCGTTCAAAAAGAGGAAACCTCCTGCAACGTTGACAGTGTGCCCCAACCCTATGTGGATGATTAGATAGAAGAAGAGTCAGAAAAAGGCAGACAATAAAGTGAAGGTGTGGTGATCAGATGTGCCTTGCTCTTACCTGATTGGCCACGGTCAAGATATCCATTAACTCCCGGCTCAATAGGATTTGAGTTGACACCGTTGGGGGTGTCGATATCACCCGACAATTCAGAAAGATCAAACACAAATAAGTTGGAAGGCCTGTTGTCTAAGTCTTGGGCCGCCACGTAGGCGTACACTTTACCATCAGGGGCAGTGTGAGTTGCAACGTCTCTCCAAACGTGCCCGCCTTCCATTATGACACCCTGCACTTTGAATGGGTTTCTAGGATTGGTAACATCAATGATTTCAAACCCCCAGGATGATGTTAATAAAGCATACTCTCTCTCCCCTTTGGTAACGCCCCAAATTCCGTTGTAAATGTTGTTATTTATGTTTGTCGGACGCTCGTCGGGTTGAATGCGGGCCAGACTTTCCAGATTGCCATTGCCGTCGTAGTTGCTTTCCGCTGGGCCCTCAAACCCTACCAAGTCCAGCTGCTCCGTTGGATATAGTGCCCCCAACGAAGTAATCGACGCTATCATCTCAGCTGTATACTCCTCCATGTTGCTTGCGCTCACCTCAGCATATAGATAACTACGAAGTTCATCCTTCGATTCTTCCGTTTCAAACATATCAAATCGATCCGATGATGTTGTGTTGTCGGCAATATTCAATATATCGTCCATCTGCGTCACGGTGAGAGAATCGAAGGACACAAGTTCGGAGAGGTATGATCCGAGGCTGTTGCCCATGAGCATGTTGGCTACTGCTACGAATCCGCCGAAGCCGCTGGAGGCGGAGAAGAAAAAGAGCGTCGCCGCTATGGTGAAGAGGTCCTTCATCGTCGTTATTGCTGGTAAGTAGAAGTAAGTATGAACTCTTTGAGCAGCGGAGACAATGGGTTGGGGTGGCGGAGAAGGCAATGGCGCTTGTAAATCTACATTCAAATGATATTCAAATAGCTCACTTTCTTGTGCTCAAATCAAAATTCAAATGGAAGAAAATGACGATTTTTGGCCAGGTAAATTGGGACACCTATCTCATGCGCCTTTAGCTTTTGAGCTATTCTTCATTCAATTCATGCATGAGCCGATCCGATGGTATATCTAATGTACCAAGATTGGGGTCGAGAGCGTACGTGCTCTAGGAGCGGCCGGTTAAACCATGAACGAAGAGAAAGAGGCGGTCACAACATCACATTGTGCTTCTTGCGGCATCGCAGAAGTTGATGACATCAAATTGACTAAATGCACCGATTGCGATCTTGCTAGATATTGCAGCGTGGAGTGTCAGAAAAATCATTGGTCACAGCACGAAGAAGCATGCAACAAACGGGCGACTGAATTACGTGACGAGTTGTTATTCAAACAACCGGAAAGTAGCCATCTTGGCGACTGTCCCATTTGCATGATACCTCTACCGCTTGACCAAAGTAAAACAATCATGATGACATGTTGCAGTAAAACTGTGTGTAAAGGCTGTGACCATGCCAATAATTTGAGAGAAGTGACAATGATGCTTGAAAGCACATGTCCGTTCTGTCGAGAACCTACACCCTCCACAGATGAACAATGTGACAAACAAATGATGGAAAGAATAGCGGTGAATGATCCAGTTGCAATGCGCCTAAGGGGAAGAGAACAATACAAGAAAGGAAACTATCAAAGTGCATTTGAGTATTATACAAAGGCTGCTGAATTGGGAGATGTGGATGCGCATTTTAGACTGGCATTTCTGTATCATCATGAGCATGGTGTTGAGAAGGACTACGGCAAGTTAGTACACCATCTGGAAGAGGCTGCTATTGGCGGCCATCCCGGTACTAGGTGCAGACTCGGATACATTGAAAGGATTAGTGACAGGACTGAGAGAGCAGTGAAGCATTTCATCATCGCTGCCACGCAGGGAGATGATTATTCAATCAAATTGCTGATGGATATGATTAAGAATGGAATGGTCAACAAAGAGGACCTTGCTGCTGCTCTACGTGCACATCAGGCCGCTGTCGATGCAACCAAGAGTCCGCAGAGGGAGGTAGCCGAAGAATTCTATCGAAATAGACCAGAGCTGTAGATAGTTGACTGTTTGTACAATAGATAGCATGCTGTGCTTATGCATCTATCCAGTAAATCAAAAGAAACCCTATTTTCCATGTTATATTTTGATCAACATTCTTTTACGCTTGTATTGAATCTTACAGGGAGGTGATACAGCATAAGAGTTTCGCCTTCAACAAATCACATGTATTTCAAGAAGAAGTTACTTTTATGTACGTTAAGGAAGTCTTACATTCCCTATGTAGATTTTAACTCTTTTGATTTTCTTTGTCTCCTACCAGACGAAGGCGTGCTGTATCAGCAGTTTCACCTCTGGACATTGACTTTGATATCTTTTCAACAACGTCACTAGACTCCTTCACTTTTTGCTCCAGTTGTTTCAGCAGTTGCGCCTCACCGCGTAGCATCTTGTGGCAAACGTCAATCTTTTCTGTTGGGAGGTCCACGAGACATCGAACTTCGCCATTTTGTATTGCTCCCGCAGACATGGCATCGCAAGATGAAGTTGCATCCTTCTTGAGCTGGGTCACCTTTTCATCCCACTTATTGCAAGTTGATTCACAACGTTGGAGATCTTTGAAATAGGCAGCTTCTGCATCAGTAATGTGGGGATGTAAACTCCTACTTGCAGTCAATACTGCTGAACTACGCTCGGCAAGTTTTGTTGCGTTAGCTTCCAACTCCTTTACTCTCTTCACGTTGGACTCGTGCTTTTGTTTGAACTCTTCCATGAGTTCTGTGAGGCGTTCCAACTCTGCCGCCTGGTGATCGTGCATTTCCTTGAGGAGGTCTCGTCTAGAATTGAGGATCTTTGACATTTCCTCGATTGGTGTGACAACGTTTACTTCACATGAATGTTGCGTTTCAAGAAAGATTGAAAGGATCTCTGGCCTGGTATCTTTTGGTAGAGTTCCCCCTCCAACAATCTTGCCCATTTTCGACAGTCCGTTACTGACCTTGCCAACAAGTGGTTGCAGTAGCTCATGAAGTGGCTTGACCCTTTGAAGCACCTCGAGAGCAGCATTGTCCCCGTCTGATGCAGCAAGTTGTTCCGACTTGGCCTTCATCAACTCGTATGATTCATGTAGATACTGTGTGGCAGTTATGTTGACAACTTCAACTGTCCCTGACGAAAGTCGAGCCAAGAGGATATGTCCCAAATGAACGTCTCTGCTAACGCCAGCACCCAGTATAACAGTATTATTGGCAGCTTCCAATGCTGACCAAACCTTGGTCCGCACACTTGGCAATTCTTTGTTATTATTGCCATCCATCTGAGACAACATACGTTGAGCCGTCACGGCAATTGCATTTGTAGAAATGGTGGCAATGCGAGATTTTGAAGATACATGTACCATGATAGCATCCAAAGGGTCAACGACAATGGCACAGTTTCGGATAACCGAGGTGGCGGTTTCTGTCCTGGATTCTTTTGCACCTTCCTGATCATCCTTAATCAACGACCTTTCCACATATGCCCCCGTTCCACGCAAAAGCTCATCAATCAACTGACAATCACCGTCACTCTCAAATTCAAATCGGGGAAGAACTACCGATCCTTCTCCGGGGATAATGCCAAAATCAACATGAAGTGTTCTTCCCTGAGACCGAGCCACAACAAATCCATCAATGATGCCAGCACCTGCAACTCCTCCAAATGGTTCAATACAAACGCAAGATGACGTATCCGCGTCGGACTGGGTTGACATGACTAATGGCCCTTGTAATCTTGGTTGCCACGCTAGAGCTTCCGAAATGCTATTTACTGAACTGCTCGATGATGAGTACGAAGACCGAGGATGAACAATGGAGGCACTGACATAATAGCTGCCCTGAATTGACGTCCCTTCAGGGATACCAAATGCATCCAACAGATACCTTTTCGCAGCTTTGCACTGCCTCGTACGAGCTTCTACTTGCTCCTGCTCTGTGCTTGCCACTGGACTGGGAGGTAGTGACTCCACGAATGACATTGATGCATCAATCTCGGTATCCAAATGAGTTATTGCGTCAACTACCATGGATCGAGGCACTACTGTCCCATCAAAAATAATCGGAGAGGCAGTGTACACTGCACCATCACTGCATAGAACCAAAATGGACATTGCCGCAAATGCTCTACTTGCTCCAGAGGTTGATGTGGACGTTTCCTGAGAAAGAAAACAGAAATCAGTAACAGTCTTGTCGGTGAACGATGACACTTCATTATTTCTTCCACGTAGCGATGAGGAATTGAAAGCCTCATTCTCTGCATCCAATGTATCTTCCATCCCTCGTACCAAATCTTCATGATCAAATCGTAATGGAGTCGTCACACAACCCTCACTTGTCGCATTGTACCGTTTGTCCATCATGTCATTATTACTCCCCCTTACTCCCCTACCACCACCACCACTTCTATTACCACCACCCAACAAACTCTTCGGCAAACCATGATACAACAACATCACATGACCAATCGAATCCTCCTCCCCTCCCTCTCTCATAAACAACGCCATACTTCCACATCGATGAAACATGGAATTCATCGAGGGTGCCGGTCGAATACGTCGAATGGTTGATCCACGTGGTGCCATGAGTAATTCTTTTTCGAATGGTTCAATGATTTGAATGATTTCTCCTTGAATGGTGGTGGTTACAACTGTTTCATTGCCTTCGTTATTGGCATCTTCCTCTTCTTCGTTACGTGTGTACCCAACCGAAAATAAAAATGCCGAAGAACACGTATACAAACACATCCAAGGCAGTGTTACAAGTTCCCTCCCAACTTGTCCATTGGAATGTTGTTTCATTCGTCGATTCTTGGTAGTCACATCACCACTTCCACTACTACCATTATTGTCCCCCTCGACACAAATCAATCCAATTACTGGATCAATGGAGATGGCTTCGGATACGGTTGTTGGTAGCACCGTCTTTATTTGTACTGCTGTATTATTAGTATTGGTAGTGGTGTTTCGTGGCGATGATAGTACATCACCACCACTGGAAGAAGAAAGAAAGGGTGCAAATTCAGATACAATGACATGTGATCCAATGGAAGAATCGTACATGTAAGAGTGGAAGGAGCGTCCGTCGGGTGAGAGGCAGGTGTTTTCGAGTGAGGTTGGTTGTTGGTGCTGCATATTATTGTAATTGGTATTGGATTGTTGTTGTTGATGGGGACGATTGCAGTACTGGATGTGGAGGATGATTTAGGTTGAGATGCAGTTGCTGCTGCTGGTGCTGTGGACGTTCTTGTTTCCAAATGCAAATCCCCCTGTATTGTTCTTACTGCTGCTCGTAGTAGCGCCACCAATTTTGTCATCGTCACCTGCATCAAATTTAGCAAATAGATTACTGCCACCACCAGATGCTGTGGAGGCAAATGGCGATTTTGATGCTGTGGATGATGATGATGTGTTGTTGCCTCCTCCAAAACTAAATCCACCACCACCACCACGCTGATGATGGCGCAACCGCTTTATTAGTAGCATCAGATGAAGCAGCAGTTGACAATCCAGAAGTAAATGACAAAGCCTTTGACGCAGATTTGGATGATGATGATGTCCCCCCAAAGGATGATGATGCAAAGCCTGAAAATGGCAGTGATGTCGTTTTGTGTTTTGTGTCACTGCTTGTTGCTGCTGATGACGATGATGATGACTTGCCTGCAGAGGGCAGTGCTGTCATGAAGGATGAGCCAAACATGCTGTCTGTTTGTTGTTTGTTTGTTTATTAGCACAGCGCTTACTTGTAGGTGATGATCAAAAGGGAATCAACTCATCAACGGCGGCCAAAATCAAAAATGAAAACGGCGACGGCAACAAAAATGCTTGAAGACTGCAAAGTTTCCATGTATTGGTATTGTACCGTCATAAGGTGTATCCCTGCTTCACTAGATTAAATCAATCTAAGGTAGCTCCCTTGCTATCTGGCCATAACAGCCTCACAATCCACCATCCACCCCACACCTCTCTTGCATGCAACTCTATCCTTGACCATGGCGTCCCCCTCCACCACCACCACAACACTGCTCCGCACCCTCAACAGCTTCGCCTGTACCTGCACTCCGAACTAACCACCTCCCACACCACACACGGCATCACCCACGAAGACTACACCCAATACTCCACCTACTGCACCCGTCGCCTCGCTCGATTGCGTCATTCCAAAGCGGTCAAGAAGGATTTACTCCATGTAAGACTTTACAAGAGTTCACTTTCCTACCAAAACCAATGACAGTACTACTACCACTACTAATGGAGGGAGTAAAGCCAAGAAGAATTCATATAGGGCAATTGAACTGACCAATCTACCATCGGAGGTGTTGGCATCTCATGTCAATTACTTTTTGGAACCACTCTATTGTGCGGAACGGTGTTGGGCTGCTTCTTTGGCGCTCAAGGCTCAAATGACCACTGTCATTGAGAATGATGCTGCTGATAACTGCTAACATTAATGCATTGGGAAGTGATGGAAAGAACCCTCGTAAAGATTGGAGTGTGGGCAAAATTTCGTGCACAGTCGATGAAACGATTGAAGAAGGCTGTCAAGTATGCGACTTTGGTGGAGAGTTTGTCGTTGAGTACCAAGGCTCCTCCTCCATCTACTGAATCTGCAGAAACTAAGGTTAATGATAATAATGAGGAGGTGGGTTCAACAACCACCATGCCAGAGGAACCTATGGTACAACCACCAGTAGACGAACATACACAAATGGAAGCACGTGCCTACGCCTCCTTCATGCGGGGGAATTTGGCACTAGAGATGAATCAATGGCAGACGGCGTGTACGGAGTATCAAATGGCGATGCAGTTGTGTGAGGCTTTGGGTCAAGGGCTTGCTGCTGCTGGTGGTACATAGGTAATGGGAGTGGGACAGGATGATGGTGTGGATGTACAGCAGTTGGAATTATTTGATTTCTTTAATTCAAGGGCGAAGAATGTGATTGCTCCTTTGTTGAAGTATTGTCATTATGAGTTGCAGGTAAGTACATACACAAGATTGATGTTCCGATTTGTTGCTTATGAATTGTCTGTGTGCGATATATCTGACTTGATTGAATCTGACATTTAATTCGACACAAATAACAGGAGAAGGGACTGTCACCCACTGAAAAAATGTCCTTTCTTCAATCCTCCTCCTCCATCTCGGATGGGGATCCCCTCCAATCGCAAACTCCACTCTCTTAAAAATGAAACACTTCAAACTCAAGCTACAAGTGGATCATCCATGTCTCAAATTACATTTCGTGAAAATGTTATTTCCGGTGGAAACAAAGGATCTTCGAATGGCATTGTTGAAGATTCAAGATTTGAAGAGTGATTGGGAAGAAGAGGAGGAGGAGAAAAAGAACAATGATGATGCTAATTCCAGTAGCGATGATGCCAAATTTATGGAACTGTTGAGTGGATATGACGATGCAGTATCTCTTGTGAACAAGGAGCTAAAGCAACTAGCCGCTCTGAAATCGGGACCAGCAGTAAATGCCAAAAAGTTTCAATTGGTGAATCTATTGGGATATTCCAAATATCAAAAGTTGAAGCTTGTCATGGGAAGGAATGAAGTGTTGACGAATGGTATCATCCAAACGAGTAAGGAGGATGATGAGGGTATGACATTGAAACATTTAGAAGAAGTGGCACATCTTTATGATGCACTATTGCAAGATGCACGTGCGGTAGCCTCTCTTCCTGGAGGGGGCTCTGCAGATGACTTTGATGGAGATTCTTCCTCTGCAATAGTGGAAGATGAGTTTTATTTGGAGGCCAATGCAAATGTCTTGAGATTGCGTTCCCTGCGTTGTTATTATCTGGCACGAATGCATGCATCTCCCGTTGTGCACAAATACTCCGAGGCGATTGCGTTGTTGGATCAGGCAGAACGTCTTGCCAACGAAGCATTGGAAGAGATTGGAGCTTGTGATCAAATGGAACATGGGGATGCATTACTCGAGAGCTTGGAAAAGGTGGCTGCAGAAATGAGGGGGGAGAAATGTCGAGTATTGGCACTGTCTTATTTGAGTAAATCTTCCTCAACTGGCTCTGGAAAATGTCTGTTGCAGAGGTTGCACGATTACAATATTCCAATCTTCTCCGAAATCGATTGCTCATGTGCCACCAAAGCTTGAGCCAATGGCTTGCAAACCTAGCTTCTTTGATGTTGCTTTGAATTACGTGAGTGAGTATCCAGTCGACGAGCTCGAGCGGGCGATGGAGGAACACAACGGGGCTGAGACGGCTAGTTCGGGAATCTTGGGTTGGTTTCAGACGGGGATAAGAGGTCTTGACGGTTAGAGCAATAATGTATCTACTTAAGGAACACTAACTGAAACAAGAAGAAACACTAACTAAAACAAGAACATTAAGAGTGTAGTTATTCTAATTCCGTCAAAAAGGCTCGAATCAAACTTTCCTTCGCTTCTAGTCGCGCACGCTCTCGTTTGATCATTGCAGCCAACTTTCTAACTCTATCCAAACTCTCATTCATGGATAGTATCTCTTGGAAATCAAGTATCGGCTCCATACCAAGTTCGACATAATCAGCTGCAGCACTTTGTTCCATCTCCTCTAACTGCTTTTGAACATTTTCGGGTAGATTTCGTCGCTTCACTGGTAACTCTAAGGGTCCCTTTGCTTCCATGGCGACTTGGACAGAAATCTCATTGATCACTCCTTGCAACTGCGTCTGCTTCGCTTGTCGTATTGTATTGCAAAGCACTTGCCAAGTGTCGACTAATTTCCAATAGTCCAATTCATCATTGAGTGTCGTAAGATCTGGCAGCTCGTGCACGGCTTTGCGTGCAAACTTTGGGAAGCTCATTGGACGCCAAACTCTGAGAATTGATGTAGGTCGAACGAACCTTTTGATAGTCTGTCACAATTTGACTTGTTATGGAGTCCATCTCTTCAGTCTTGCCTTTGGTTGCTTCATTTGTAAACGAGCGAAGTTTCACGTTGGCAATTCTGTATTCACTCTCAGCCAAGTTGTGTCCATTTTCTACATTGACAATGTCAATACGACTATACCCACAGCTTGACAAGTGACCACAACTCGATTCAATGTAGGCAGGATATCACCCGGCCATGTCCTAGCTCCACTGATGACTTCTATCCTCTGTGTCGATTAACCTCATTAATGTTCCAACCGAAGCCAATCGATTTGTATCTCTCGCTCTAAGTGTGACACAGAATAACGATCGATCACCCCATTTCCCAGCCACTAGATCACTTGCCATTTGTACATTTCGTGGTTCGGTATTGACAAGTGTGTGATTTTCTCCCGAGTGGGGTGTGTAGACTGCTGTCAGGGGATATAATGGGACTCGCAGTGTTTCCTCTTCGTTATCCGTTGGTGTAGATTGTGATGATGTGATGTGAGTATCCATCCAATCTATGGGATAATTGTCATCATTGTCTTGTCGTTCTTTTGCTAGCCATTCTAATGATGTGTCTAAATCTGATGTGAACTGCCGTTGATGATCACGATGTGAGTTTAAGGAAGTGCCGATTGCAAACATCGACAGCTTATTTGCTGAACCATCAGTGGAGGCTGCATTGTAGTGACGACATGATGTGAAGGCAACGCCTCTTGGTATGAGCGTGGCAATGGTGGCGATGACGAGTAAGCGCTTTGGGTGGGATGGCGTCATGGTGTGGATAGAAGAACGGTTGAAGAATGATGTCTAGAGAGGTAGCGATTATCAACTTCCTAATTTTCTATGTCTATGATAAAGTATGTTTTCGTGCATCATAGTAACAACGACATCAATTTTTTCAAAATGATAAATGATGAAGATCGAAGATCTTGATGGGTTGGGCTCATGTCCTAATAAAACCAAAATGAAGACAGCCGCACGCGGCGATCTTTGATTTTTCACTTGCCATTTGCCATCTGCCACCAAATCATTGCAATCATCCACTCAGCTCGGTGTGGGACAGCTACCTACATCAATATCTACAACATAATATCTGCGTAGAGATTCAATTATATTCATAAGCACGTACTGTCATCATCATCATGGCTGATTTACAATCAAAGGTCACCCAACTGACCTCCCAAATAGAAGGCCAACTAACCACAATTGTCGATGAAATAGAAAAGCAAAAACTCCGCCCCATGGGCCGAAACATGCACTCCTGCATCGTCTCCTGCTACGACAAGATCGGCAAATCCGGACGCAAGGAACAAATCGAACAATGTGCCCAAAACTGCCAAATGCCGTACCAACAAGCTGGGCAAGTGACACAACAAGAGATTGGAAACTTTCAAAATCGGTTGCAGAATGGAATGATGCAATGTCAGAATGATGCGCAGGCGATGGTCACTCCGGATATGCAGGGGGATGAGAAGAAGATGAGGCAGGTGGAGAATAATTTGTTCAAGTGTATAGAGGGGGCGGTTGGGAAGAGTAAGGCGGAGTTGGGACCGATGAGACAACGTATTGAGAGTCGGATGGTTCTGGAGTCCTCCAATGGTGCTGGTGGTGATTCTGGCGAGAAGAAGGGTTGGTTTGGTCGGGGGTAATCACATTATTGAAATAGAATGAACATGATTGAGTGATCTGATAAGTAAACTTAAAAAGAAACCTGAATCAATCCTTGGGAATATCCTTCCAAATTGTTGTCGAAGTTGCATCATCCACAACACCATTGGGTGGGATAGGCAAGTGTTTCAGCGGCTCAATCAGCGATGTCAAGCTTCAATGGCTCCCCAACCTTTTCTCCAAGATCCGGTAGCACCAATCCCAACATATTCAACCACTTTCTGTATCCTTTGGGAGGCTTGTGTATATGACATGCACTAGGGTAAGTGTGGCACGTCCGATACAGGACCTTTTGATCACTTCCTACAAACTTGCCTGTTGCCGCCATGGCCCAGAAGGTTTCATAAAAGGCTGAATACATATTGGCTATGCCATTGTACGTTCCTGAAAAGCAATTGCCACCAACAAGAACCTGATCACCACTTATAACAACCTCACGGTCAAAATTGTAGGGTTGCATTTGATACAATAACATGGACTCATCTGCCACACCCTCCTTTGTCATGTTGATTCTCATTGCACTCTGACGATACATGTGTGGAGCAGGATTCCTCCAATATCCTGTATCAACCCAAACAAATTGTGTGGTATTGAATGGATTGAGCATTGCTGCTGATTGTAGTAAGACTATCTTTTCATCCCATAAAAGGTACAACTTGGTGTTGATTGACTTGTGATGTGTCGTCCCCTCTGGATCAATTTCAAATTGCTTCTTCCAGAATGTTTCTTGTGGAAAGTGTTGTAATAGTCGTAAATTCGAGACTGACATTGGCACGACAATCGTGGGAGCATGCTGTCTCTTTTCAGTGAAAAACTTGACCCACGTGCTTTTAGGTTCGCAAAAGATGATCATTGGATCCGCCGTGCTTAGTAGTTGTAATGATGTCTTTTCGTACATTTTCCTCGGGTGTTTGGAGCTCATTTCATAAAATGCTGTAACGAGCGTGGCAGTTGGTCGATTGATATTTTCTCCATCATTCCCAATGGGATAATTCCTAGGTGAGCGACAAGTACAATCCTTGAGCTCCTCCTCACTTAGAACATTGTCTTTACTGAAGTTCTTGGTTAGATGTTGATGAACGACGCTAGTAGGACAACATTCTGGAGGCATCCCAATAATCGCTGCATCGGGTGCAACAATGTGTTCGTGAATAGATCTATCCCATTGTGGAAATTGAGGTGGTAGAAATTTGGGTAGAGCATTGTTGGAATTTGAATCTGATTGTACGAGGTCATTGTAGCGACGTTCCATAGTAGTTCGCACCAGATCATTGGCGTTTTCTGTGTATGGATCTAATGGAGTAATGAATGATTCATGCCACGGGCGAGAGGGTATTGATGCAAACATACCATTCCGTCCCGTTGCGTCTAGATTTGGCTCGATGTAGTAGAGTGGTGTTTGTTGACTCTGCTCAACATTGTTGTTTGTCGCAAAATATCTCAGCGGAGCGCAAGCGCCCGGCTCACATGCTCGTGTGGTATGCGATGATAGAGCTGCACCACTGTATAGGTATTTAGAAACGATGTCCATTTTTTATCATTCAAAGCGTTAGTGCTTTGTTTGGCTGGCTTTAGTTTTTGAGATCCGTTGGCCCGGTTCTTATTCTTGAGATTGATGTTGTTGTTTGGCTCATATTGATACAATGGAAGAAGAAACGGAACTAATGATATTATCACCAGCATGAAGATGATTAGAATTTGAATTCGTGTTGTTGACGACGACATGGTTGCAAGTTATCGGGAAGTGCAACCACTGCTAATGTCACCTATACACTTGAACAGGTCAACACCAACCGCCGCGAGTGAAAAAAAATCACATGGACGCAACTGAAGGCAGTCGATTTAGTACGAGGGCTTCACATAGTTATTTACATAGGGGTAGCCCTTTTGTGGACAGCTGAAGCTATCCAGAACCCTCAGAGGGGGGAGATGAGGTAAGATGAGCTGAAGCGAGCGGTTGTTCAATCATCAAGTTAATAGTTGACTTTGCGAGGACAGGAGATAAAGCGTATGGTTTGTCTGGTGATATTAGGACAACCATGAACAACATACAATCCTGGTCTGCGTTTGATGAAAAGGTGCAGAACAATAATAATGATTCTTCCACCACGCTGGAGCACAACGGAGTGGATTCGCTCTACGTCTCCAAAACATCGGAAAATGTAGCGCCAGCAGCTGTTGCTCTATTGCGTCAAGCTGGTCTTACGTCGTCGTCTTCACGGAATGCATCAAATAACAATAATAACAGCGATGTGGAAGCAGTAGAAAGAGAAAGTGAAGAAGAATTCAGACTTCGGTTCCATTGGATGAGACCTCATCCTTCACTTGTATTTTCATTAGAAGAGGAGATGGCTTTGAAGAAAAAACAAGAGGAGAAGTGTCAACCGCGACAAACTAATGATCATGATAAGCAGAGGAAGTCAATAGAGAGTCGACAAAAACCTGCACCTGCAGTTATATCTGCAAGAATGATGCAGGTATATCGGGACGCACAAGTTGAACAACATGAAAAACAAATGGATGAAGATTGTGAGAATGAAGTCATTATGCTGGAGGAAGAACCAAATCATAGTCAAAGTGACCATATGAAAGATCAGGGCAGCAATAATGGTTTTGCCAATTCTACTGCCCTTCTTCCATTCGAGCGCCCTGAGCTGAGAGTAGATTTGCCAAGTTTGGTGGTACCTCCATTAATGACTTCATGGCTGCCATCAGCCGAGAGCATTGACACTTCATATAGAGACGAACAGAGATGAT
The DNA here is from genome assembly GCA_018806925.1 of Skeletonema costatum. Classification (NCBI taxonomy): domain Eukaryota; phylum Bacillariophyta; class Thalassiosirophyceae; order Thalassiosirales; family Thalassiosiraceae; genus Skeletonema; species Skeletonema costatum. Next base: position 8,575 of record JAHBBA010000194.1, on the reverse strand, counting down.
TAAGATGGTGTAACATGATAATATTATAATGTACTAGTTATCTAGTTGACATTTAGAGAGGGCGTGTGCCCACCTCTCGTGGCGTGGTCCTTTCAATTCTACTTACGCACAAATACAAATATGAAATATGATCATCATCTCTTTCGGGCACTTCATTACGGTAAGAAAAACAGCACCCTTGAACATGAATACAACGACCGACATCAATTTAATACCATTTGCTTGGGGCATGCACGATAGGTGCAACGCAATCTGTAATGCCCCACGTGCGGACACTCACGAGCGTGAAAGTAAGCTTGGCCTCGTCTCCTGCACCAGGAGTTGGCTCGAAGTTTGGAGTTCCTTCCACCTCCATAGATACCGAAAAGATGCCAACGCCTCGATGGATGCACTGCTGGTGAGGTTTTGCATTCACTTCTTGAACGCTTCCAATGCGCGAGAAGGATATGTCTCTCCCAGAGGCATCCTTGTCCTTTACAACCCAGAAGCTTGGCTTGGGCTGTCCACTCTCATGATGCATCTTGGCCTCGATCGCCACGAGGTTCCTGTTAGGATCGTAGACGGTCCCCTCATCGGATACGTCCCATCCCGTGCCGGTCTTGACGTATGATTTGAACTTATCTAACGTCAGTCCTGGTAGATAGACGTACACCCATGAGTTGCCATATTCTTTCAACATTGGCTGGCCGTGTTTGTGTACGAGCTTGGTTGTGAGATCAACACAGACGTCCATACTGACATACGCGACATTACAGTGGTCGCCGTTGATGTCATAGGTAAAGTCCAGCTCGCCATTCCATACCTCGCCTTGGCCTGGATGAGCAAGGCTTGTGTTGAACGTGATTCTTGGATCGGGTCGTTGGTGGCCAAAGTGATCCTGCAAATCGTCAAATACATGACGGAGTGCCTTGGCTTCTTTCTCGCCAACTAAGTTACCCCTCCACTCCACCATGTTGATGTTGGAGTCTGCAGATGAAGCCACGGATTCCTCATCGCCTCTCTGCGCCGCCTGCTCGTTGCGGCAGCCATGTTTGGGATGACGACATTGCATCCATATTTCGGCCACAACGCACAAGGATTTAGCTGTGGACAATGTCTCTGCTCATTCTTCGTTGAATGAGAGTGTATTTTGGATGAGAGTGTATTGAAAGAGTTGTGCTACAACTTATGACGGACGACAGGAGGCCCCACAGGCGTCCTCGGGCCCGGGGCTAGGTACTTGCCTTCCCTTCAGGAAACACGATTATTAGACGTGCTTCTCGGCGTTCGCTGTCTTGTGTTTCGTTTAAACTTCTTTGGCTTGGGAGGGATAACCCTCTCTATCGCCTGAGGGTAGCTATATAGCTGAACCCATGAACCGACGACATACCTATGCTTCACAGGGAAGAGTTCAAAGTTGAAGTGGAAGCCAATGTTGGGATCTGCTCTAGCTAGATAAGTGTTCACGTGTTCACGTCCACCGTCCACTCGCGCTGGTTTGATCAAAAATGTGTTCTGTGGTTCTGTGCGTGATGGAACGTGACACAGGCCTAGATTCCCGTGCAATGCGTTGTCCTCGCTCTTGCCTAAGGTGGAAGTTGGTGAATCCAGTCCGGCTGACTCATCATAGTAGGTATAATGTATAATAATTATTGTGAGCCTTTGGAGGTTCACCGGTTATAATGTGCCTAGAGATGTACCTCTAGAGAGAGTGCAATGCGGTGCTGTGTGCCGTTTGCATTGTTTGACATGGTTTGCTGCTGCCGATTTCCCATGGTGCAGGGGTGATTTTTGTGTGTGGTGGACATATGTATGAATGAAAGAGGAGACGAAGCAATGGTGATGGTCGCATTTATCAACATTGATCAGATTTAATGCTACGATTAAATCATTCGGCATTTACAACAAAGATCACGCACATTAAGTTGGTCGGGAAGCCAGAAACAATCACTTCCGTGTTGGGACACGATGCAACAGCCGATACGATTGACCCTGCTGCAAAGACAAAGTTGAAGGATCTTCCATCCACGGTGATGCCGACAAAGCAAAATCCGTCAGTGTATCCGATAAGGACGAGCATCGAATCAATACGGGGCATTGAATCTTTTCATTGAATTTTGTAGAGGATATATCATCATCTGCAACCAATTGTGCCATGGTATGGGAAATTTCGGCTTCAACGCTCACCAACACACTTTGTCCATGTGGCAATGTTCCTATCTTCCAAGTCACCAAGCGTTTGCATTCATCCCAGGAGCCCGTATCCGCACCACGCGTAATTTTGACAGTTGACTCTTGCATAGTGTTGGGAATAGGAACGCTGATTGACAAGTCATTGATATCACCTTGGTTGCTCAAATTGGATCGGATTTGAATACCTACACGGCAAACATTTCCTTTTAGCGATGCTTTGGATTGGACGAGTAGTGGCATATTTTTCGTCTCCGCGGTCATGGAATATCGAAGCACTTCACACTCGGCTTTTGGTTGTGGAATGTCAACTTTGCACTTAATTGATCGCTGTTTGCTTACTTGGATCTTCCTCTCAGTTTGGACTTTGCAAAAGTTTTGATACACAATATCACATTCGGAAGAAGGCGGAGAAGTTATTTGAAGAGAGAATGGCGGAATTTTACTAATGCTAGATTCAGCTTGTGCCTGTTTTAAACGATATGTATAGTAACATGCGAGAATATTGAGTGCTGGCGCAAATGATATGTATACAAGCATGTATTGAACGAATGAGTAATAAAGAACTCACCATGACCTTTCCCTCAACAAATAACTCCACCGTACCATCCTCTCCCATGCCAGGCACAGCCTTGGATGTCACTTCCTCGTGCAACTTTAATTTCACATCCATCTTGGGAAGAACAACTATCGGCGGCGCTCTATCTTGTGCGACATATTGTGGTTTAATATTGAAGCTCGGTACTCTGGTTTTGACGGGGGAGACAAGTGCCGACGTCGGTACCACTGTCGCTGTGAACAAATCGTCTGCGTCGGATACGTTGAATGGATCGAAAGCCTCTGACATCGTAATTACTCCTACTGTGTAGTATTAAATAGTTGATAGTTGTCAAATTGAGAATTCCAATTTGAATAGCTGAAAGGAAAAATATGTTGTGTTATCAATCTCTACTGATGGTCATGCAAACTAGGAGTATAATACCACCTAACCATCAAAAGTTATGCTATCGAACAACCAGCCGATGATTTACCGATTAATACCGACGCCAACTATCACCAGCAACACGCACAAAAACGGAAAAAAGTGCGACAGCGGCGCGCAGCCGGATGACTGAAGGCTATTTTAGTAGAGTTGGTTCACGTTCCATCACGGGAAACATTTTGTGATGTAAAGCCATGCGAGCTTGAGTGGACGTGATCACGTGAGCATATGTGAACCGAAAATCTGATGATCTCTGATCTCAGATCTCAGAGTGTTTTCTACGAATAACGTGGAAATAGAAGAAGATCACATACATGTAGAGATAGACGAGAGTAGAAATAGGCCAATTCGGAGGAATTCGGACCACAATTTTCACGTGACGGAGGGTCGCGTGAACGGATTTCACGTTTCACGTTATTCAGTGAGGCCTCACGATAGGTATTTTAGAGAGATTGTTTGCAAAACGGGATATTATGTAAGGGATAATGAAGTAAAAATGAAAATAGAATTCCGATTTACATCTTTTGGATTCGCGGTTCTGAGTTTACAAAAGTTAACCCGATGGTTGCTTCTTGGGATGGAGACTTCGCTTCCTCGGAGACGGACGGGAATTTTAGTTCTGCGGGCGGCGGGCGGGTGGAAAAAGGCTCGTTCATTGCCGGGTTCGCGAAAAGTGCATGCAGCTTCTGATTTTACGATTACATCATGAACATTGCTCTGCACGAATTGACGAATTGTTATTCACTTACTCTGAATGAATGAAGGTGAAGAACCTTTGTAGCTTGCGCATTATTCCAATCCTACAGAGCATTTTGTTGCCAACTCATTATTACTTTGAGCCGGAAGAAATTTAAATACATAAGAAGTCATTTCGTCTTGTGCAGAGTCCAGCAGACACACCAAAAATACATTTGTGTCGTATCATATCAGCAATTACGATTACATCATTCATCCAACACATCCAATAGAAAAGCCATCCAATTAATCTAGAGAAAAACAAGAACTCCGATTCAATAATAAATCATGTCTCGACGCAGAGGAGAATTCGAACACCGCACATCCATCTTCGAGGGGGCATTCCGCGCCTGGTCTCACCTCGGTGGCCTCGACCCCAACCATCTAGAATCCAAATCCATGGCGGAACTAGATCCGCTCAATTTCCCCACTATCAATGATCCACGACTGGTTCTACAGAAGGAGAAAGATGGCAAAAAGAAGGCTGCCAAGGATGGTGGATCGGGGAATAATAGTCCCGCTCCTCAAGATGATTCTGGGGATAATGGTGCTTATAATAATCGGCAGCTCCGAAATGAATATCCCTACGAACCACTTCCTCGATCGGGACTTGCTCATCCCTTCGTTCAGGCCATTCTATCCCCGTGGCTTGGTCCGGATGCCGATCAAGATGCAATTCAGCTTGGATTAACCACATTGCGTACGTGGTGGCAACACCGTCGCAAGGGTGAATCTGGTTCTGCTATTGTTGCCCTTGGGACGGAAAAGATGCAAGGTGTTGTGGAGGGATACACTCGGCACTTTTTTAATTTGGCACACTGTCTTATTGTGCATGATAAGGAGCAACCTCCTCGGAGTTTGCAGACCAAGATGAGAGATTTGGATAAGACTCGAGGAAAGAAGGGGGGGAAGAAGAGGAGTAGAGAAAGTTCTTCGGATGATGATGCCATCAAAGCGGCAGCAATGGCATTTAATTCCGGGTTTGGTGGGGGAGTGGCTCCTGTGTTGAGTGCTGTGGCTGGCGAGAATACAATGGGTGGAGCAACGGGAGCAGGGGGTGGTGATGCGATGCTAGGTCCCCTTGAACGTCTTCAGGCAGCGCAAGCACGTCAATTGGCGTCGGTTGGGGGTGTCCATTCCAGTCTTGCTGGAGGCATGGCGGTAGAAACCAATCCTGTCCCTCAAATTGAAATGAAAGGTCGCTGTATGCCTGGTAGAGTTGACTTGCCTGGTCTTGTCCAAAAGGTTAGCAGTGCAGCAACACAATTAGCACATCGCGGAATTAAACAATCTTCTGTACCTGGAGTTCCTGTGCCAACTGTCGATCCATCCAAGTATGGAGATCCCAACATCACCCTGGGATCGTATTGGTGTCTCAGAATGGAGATTTACAAATATGCATGGATATCACGGGCATCACTTGCGCCCATTGTGTCAAAATTGTTGAGACTGTTCTCAAGGGATGTCCGGGCAATGGATCTCCCATTGATGGTGTGCTTGACGCATCTGGAGATCAAGAGTTGAATGTGGTATTGGTCAAGATTGCAAAGGTGGCAGATGCGCGGCGTATTGCGTTTGAGGCTGCAAGGAATTTGGCCATGGTTGGTTACACTGCTTCGGCTAAATCAATCAACATTGCAGAAGTTGCGGCAAAGGGAGATAATGAAGTTACCTTGCAAAACATGTATTCCGCATTTGAGAGTTTGCCCCACTTGAACCCAATGGCTGTAATGAATTGGGAGTTAGAGTGTGCTTGTCCTGATAACAATGTTATGAGACAGGATTGTCCGAGGTGAGTGTTTGGGTTTTGCTCTAGTGACATCCTTTGTTTCCACTCTTTCTCACATCTATGATTTGTTACTTTCACCCTATCAGGCACTCTCAAATGAGCCCGGGCACCATCGAAGTTTTTGATAAGGCAGCTGAGCTCGTGACACAATACATTACTGGTTGTGGTAAAAAGTACGGAATGCAATGCACTGCAGGAAATCATTGCGTCTGCAAAGCTAACCAGCAACAGGTCGCTGAATTGAACCAGTATGAGCAGCCCCTTCAACAAGGAGGCGGGGAGGAGGCTGGAGCTGCTCCTCGATCGGGTAAATCCAGATTGTCAATGCGCATGTCTTTGGGACGAATGTCAGGGCGAATGTCGATTGGAGGTCTATCAGGATTGTCTAATCTAACATCTGGGGAGACCACATTTGGTCGTGCCATGTCTGGCTTGTCGGCTCTTTCGATTGATTGGGAGAATATGGACGACTTTGACATTAATGTGGATCATAGTGAAGGTATTAACAATGATATCGTGAATGCCCAACAGCAGCAACAACAACAGCAGAAGGGAGAAGACACCGCAGGCAACACGCGAGAACCAAATTATGGATACGAAGCGGCAGGTCCTAGTGCTGGACCAAGGGTAGCAAGGCGATCCAGTCTAAGGAGGAATATCCCTGTGAATCCAAGTGCAAACATGAATGTGTCTTTCAATATGTAAAGGTGATGACGTTCTGTGAGAACAAACGTATACTCCAATATACAATGTACAGATTAATTTATTCATCAATTAAGAAACCTCATTTGTCTGAAATCTACTTACGCATTGTCAGGGTAGGTAGCATATCTTTTTGACAATCGATAAGAAGAGCTTCTCGTCTTCAATTTCTCTGTTCATGGAACGTTATCCTCGTGATGTTATGGTTATTGAGGCCACGCGTCCATCGTGAGAGACCCATCTCAACCAAAGATACGACCAGTCTTATCAAGAAGCGTCTTGCTCATCATTCATAGCTGCTGCTGTTGGAGCTTTTTCACCTTCATTCGACGTCTCATAAATTATTGAAACAAACATAAAAGAAGCCAAATAAACAAAGCAATAGTAGCACATTGTAACCTTCTTGCTTCCTTACCTATAGGCCAATACCATATACAACAGCAACAGAAACAAAAATCAAACAACGAATCAAAACAATGCAATCTACCTTCGACCTATCCCTTGCTGCCACTTCCCTCCGCGGGGCGAACACGTGCTCTCAAGAGGCCTCTTTTGTGCCATTTCGTTGCCGTCACATTTTTAAGTTTTTTCGTGGCGGCACGCTCGTGACACGCTGTCGAGCGAAATCGCTAACAAAGCCCCTAACTAAAATAACATGTACTAGGTGCCGTCGGCAGCCATCAATTCTCGAGGGGCACTCAACCAAGTCGGCCCAACTCGATGCTACAACCTCTTTCTGAGGATATTTGGCCTTGATTAATCGATGTGCCCCAGAGATCCTGACTGTGTACTAGTGATTTCAATTTTTTGGTGCATAATTTACGGTGTCGGATTAGACCAACTCCTTCTGTGTGGTTACAGTGACTTTCCCGACGGTCGAGAATTCAACGCACGTTCTCATCTCTTCTACACATCAGGAGGGAGTGTCCGAGCCGATCTTTTATATTTTCGATTGAATCATTCGACGTATTCTGTGAAGATTAAGTGCGCCCCCCGTGGGTCGTATCATATTATCAACATGGATGAAGTTGAGTTCTCTAACAGTCACTCTGTCAAGTTGCGTATGGCTGTTTGCACTTCTACTTCAGAGTGATGATTGGCGGGGGTTTATCTCAAATTCAGCGATTTGAGGGATGCACTGAATGTCTCTTTGCGGTTACAATGAAGATGATGAGAAAATGAAGAAGGTTGACGATGAAATGATCTTAGAGGCTTTTAAGTTGAAAGGCGCTTGTGCAAGGGCGGATAAGTTGCAGTTTTTCATCTAGCGTCCTCATTGTACAAGATATATGGGGGGTGGGAAACGAAGAGGCAAGAGGACTTCTTCCCGTCACAACAATATGGAGAATGTTGATTACTCCTTTCACTTCTACCGCCGCAAAGTTGGACCGACTCGGAGAAGCGAGAGTACAAAGTGGGGATCACTGAGAGTGGCGTTGCTTTGGTGACGTGGACGAACAAAATATTGAAGCAACCACCCTCAGAGAACGCCATGGCCGCTCGACATCCGTGGACGGAGGGGCCCAGCGAAGAACCTGGCGATAATGAAGGAATTGGAAATTGAGCGTGCTCCATGGGATGCGCGACGGAATCAAAGAGATGCTCGAGGCCACGAAAGCAAAGCGTGCGCCAATTTTGAGGACACGAGCTATTGTTAGAGTTGAGTGAGGATGCTGACGCCACTCTTGAGACTGAGAACGCTGCCATGAGAATGAGTCAGTGACTTTGTATGATTACGAATTGGAGATGAATGATTGTGATGCTCTTCGGATTCCTGACGACTTTGTTCTTCCAGACGTTCTTCCAGACGACACAACAACAACCAGCAGGTCGATGCCGACCAGGAAGGGTTGGATCCTGAGTATGATGTGGAATTTGTGCCTGGCTGTAAGGAGAATGGACACAACAATTTGTGCTTGTCGAGAATGTGGTGAGAGATTGATTGGAAAGAATGCGATGAAAATACACATGAATGAAATACATAACCATTCTATTCTTGAAGAGAACGATGCAGTCGACGCCAACTGTAGTATGAATAGATGCTCAAATAACGTATAATGCATAAGATTTTACTCGTATCGATAGTGAGCTTCGTAGCTGTGACTCGTGATGACGGGCGAAAATATTTAAAATCGAATGAAATCGAATGAAAATTCACACTTGAGGCCACGTCACGAAGCTCGACGAAATGCCGCGTT
>JAHBBA010000192.1:0-40037 GCA_018806925.1 Skeletonema costatum | reverse complement strand
CGCACGTCATCATAATCATACCTCATACATGTTGTCCTCCTTGCCTATTTCCTCAGAGGTGGGATAGAATCTGCTATACATCGTTTTAATTAAGGTCTTTGAGCACTCTATCTCCAAAACCCCTCATGGTATTAGCCACAGGGCCCTTACCGGTGTCTTTCACATCCAGCAGAAGGAATCCACCTGTGACCTCTTCGAGAGTAACGAGAAGCGGAACGTGAAGAAGGCGTTGGGAGGTGAGGGCAAGGCTCCGTTGCTTATCATCTTCAGTATACAATGTTTCGTTGTCGCCTGGTAGGTCCGGCTATCGTCTTCACATATTAAGCCGTTTTCGTTGTCCCTCGGTTAGGTCAAGTCATTAGTTCCCATAGGACGTATTCCGCTGTGACGACTACAATGAGCCTAAGCTGGCCCCTAGAAGAAATCGACCCGAAGCATGGAGCCGATGAGGACGTGGTTCGTCGCATGCCAGTCATGCATTGAAGAGCAGTGAAATAAGAGTGCTTTTCATTTCTTCTCTGTTTAGAAAAGAGGGCAAGGGGATCACTTCTCTCACGTGCACAGGACAATTCTCTTCTCCACTTACATAAGGGATACCCGGGTGAACGGTGGGGTGACCATGTCCTCGGCGGATGTTCCTCTTCTTTCACTCAAGGCCATCGTTTTCTGACTCTCCATCTACGGTGGTATAGAACCGTAAGTTCCAAATCCTTCGCGCTGACCTCTCGTCACGTCTAATATCCCTCTTCCGCTGCTATTGCTAACCATCCTTTCCTTACATGAGAACCATAGAACGCGACGTCGTACGTGGAGTTCCGCCTTGACTTTTGCCACGAGGACACAATCCTAAACAGGATGCATAACAGTGACGAGACCCAAATATTCGCTCGGGCCCCCCTCCCGCTGCTCAGGTCTGTAGACAGAACGTGGTGAAATTTGCCAGGGCGCCCCCCCCAACCTTCTTTGAAAGAATGGTTATCACTTCCCCGAAGACGAACCCTTCTTGCGGAGGAGACATCTGGTTGAACAACGTGACACGGCATCCTTATTATTTCGACTGCCATGAGATGGTCGATAGTCAACTATGTTCCTGCACAGGTAGGGTTGCCACCTCAACTGCCGGTGGTGTTGCCTCGCTGACTTGATAATACTTTGTGCAGATTCCATACTTTGTTGCAGAATCTATGGAAAGGATTGTTGCTTTCAAATATATTGTCAACTGATAAGTTGTTGCAGTTGATGTCTTGCAGCAGCTGCCGATAGTGGTGGTGTGGTGCGGCAGCAGCTGGAGGGGGTGCTGCTGCCGCTACCTTTTGCCTCTCTGAACGGATAGTATTCCCTGGATCTGCCCCAGCTATCATCATCAGGAAACTTGAGCGACGATGCAAATCCGCTAGAAATGAAGACTCCTCCACCTCATCGAAATCAAGACTTTCTTGGGGTCGTTGTTGTCAATTTTGCTGCCATCGACAGATCGAGGAGGCGAGTTGCGAGGACGAATGGTCATTGGTATGGAGGTAGGGCGGTTGGGAGGGGTGTGAAACTCAGGGGGTTAACTTTTCTGCCTTGAAGAACTACCTGGCAATAGTCACCCGCGGCTCAGTTGGCTATTGTGCCGAGGCCGTATGCGAGGATGCGTGGCGGAATGAGCATTGGCGGACTATTCATGCGCAAGGAATTCTACTTCCGTCAAGACGAGGCTCGCATAGTCTTTCTTGCGAGAAATAGGACAGCTTTCAGTACCAATTCCTTAGTAGAAATGGGTCTTTTTTGAGACAGAAATACTCAAGAATAGTGAAGAAAGTGAGTCTTTTGTGGAATTGTAGTTCAAAAGATTCACACTGCGATCTCACATGAGATGTGTAATCTGCGGAAAGGAGACGGCATCTTCCATCATCCGCCTCAGAGTCTCAAGAGAAGCATCAAAGATTTGTGGATTTTAATGTCCGCAATACAGCTAATGCCCACCGGGCGCTTTTCCTATTGCTATTTGTATGATGCCTCCGCCTTGCAGCAACTATCTAAAAACATTCCCGCGCAACTTCAACAACAACTGTAAGCGTGCAGAACTGGCAGGCAATCTAGCACAGAAACCATCACTCATGAAAAGCCTCCACCTCCATCGTAAATCCATCTTGTCCGTGCTCGACTGAGAGCTGCTTCGGATTTCCACCTCCCTACAAGCCCCAACAGCTTGCAAATTCGGACATCTAAGCGCTCCATGTCAATCTCTTCCGTCCGTTCCATCGGTGGTCCTTCTCGTTTCGAGTAGGCAGGCGGTAGGCAAGGGCCACGCACTATCCAAACTTTTTACGGTGATGCTGGCTCTTGATACTTTTGGAGGCATCCGACTCGTATCCTGGCCTCATTTTCTGGCTGGCTCCTCTCCTCGCTGCAATGTTCCTATTCCAACCAACAGCAAACATGCGAGAATTGAGTGACCTTGGAGAGTAAGCGTGGTGCTTTTGTGATTCATCCATTTCACCAGTTTTTGCTTGCGTTCTTTTAGCTTTCTCTAGATACGATTGCTTTCGGCACGATTGCTCATACAGCTGTGTTGCATGGAAGGATTCCACAAAATGGGCAGAGACTGCCTATGACATGATGGTATAAGGGGAGTTTTGAGTATGAATTGTGGAATGAACTATCTTGTCGGCCAGTATATGATTATCAACAATCATGTGTATGCCTGTCCGCTAATTTTGGCTTTTATATCTTTGGTGGTACATATGATTGATTCTACAGCGTCACAGTGCCGATGGTCCATTTCCTATGCTCACCTGTTCCGCTTCCTCGGCAATGATTGCAAGCCGCTTGTTGACTGAATTTGATCTTATTGAAGAAAGATACCAAATGTGGAGTATTCAAAAACGAAAAAATTAAATTGCTTTTGTTTGGGTGGTGGTGTTTTTTCTCTTGGTGCACTGGCCACTCACTTGCTTAGGCTATGTAACGCAAACTTGTGGTGCTGGCAATCATTGATTGGCATGACTATTTATCTTGCAAGGTTTTGTTCGTGTTTGCGTTTGTTTTCTGCACCAGAAGGGTGTAACGTTATGCTCACAATCCCATCATATGCTTATTTCAGATGATCGCCCCGAGCCTTTGTGAAGCTCGTCCTTGCAGATTGTTTCAGTTGGGACTCACTGCAGCAATCAGCCAGCCTTTTACAACATCGCTAAAATGGCCTTGAGGGAATGGAAATGGGAAAGCCGGAGATGTTGCCATTTATACAAGACACATTGGCTATGCGTGAGTTCTATGCTGCCCACATAGATATATCCTCAGTAACCTAATGTTCATGTAATTATTAAGACAGATACTGAACTGCTGAGTGAAGATATGGCGGTGGTTGTAGGTAATGTATATTTTGAATAGGAGTAAATAGGCTCTGTTTTGTCATCGGTATAGACCAAGATAAGCAACTTCTTCGATCCACTCCTAGCGGACTAGACCAGACGAAAGGCAGAAGAGCAGGAATGATGAAGTACTTGTGCTGAATAAGAAAGCGGTGAACGAATTCAAAATCTTCCTCTTCTCTTTTTTCCTTCCTGTCTTGTTCATTTCCCTTTTGTTTTCTCTCCCCAAATCTGACACCTCAATGTGCACTTTTTTCTGCGCCTCCGAACCTCCGAGACGGCCCTCCATGGCAGGCAACCACAGACCCACCCTCTCCCGACAATCTTGTTTCGTTGTTGGCCTAAAAAAGTGTAGGAGCAATAAGGAGAAGCCAATTGTTTCCCTTCCGCATCTTGCCACAAACAAAATGAGATATGAAAAACCAACTTGTCTCGCCAGCGCTGCGCAAACATCCGCTATCGGCCTCGGACGGATACTCGTGCAAAAGATCCACTCGAACAATCCGTGCTGTCGGAACCTCTCCCCCAAGTTTTACATCTCGCCCCAGCTTTCAATTGGTCTCTCTTTGCTGAGGATAACTCCACCAACCCCTTCGAGGTGCATAACAATTCTCAGATACCGCATAAGTTGATAAACACTTTAGTCGAGATTCAAACTGACGAGATTTCTTACCACACTACCTGCCACAAGAACTCACAAGATTCTAGAGACGATAGTGTTTTTGAATAGATTCACATGATTCATATGAAGTAGGAATCTAAAGATCTTCATATGGTTGCTTACTGATGTAACGATGCGAGTTTGGTTAACCGACTCGTCACCAACAGTTAATGGATCCAGGATTGTTGGTGTTGCCGAGGGCAGGTTTTGCAGATGCTAGTTTTTTAATGCTGGTATTAAAAGAAGAAGTAATCTTTCGATGATAATCACATCTTTGAAGACGAGCAAAGTGAAAAGTCTACTTCTCCTCCGAAACGAAGATTGTTTTACTGGGGTGGTGCTGACCTCGGACTTGATAGAATACCTCAATGGGACTCTTGTGCGACAAATTTTCTCTTCCACGTCAAAAACGCTGAGATTGTTGTACCTTAAGTTGTCATTCAGAGAGATGGCTCGGGAAAAGTTTTCTCGTTCAAAGCCGCGGACCGAGTTAGTGGATGTGTGCCAAAGAATGAGTCGGAGGTTGGTGAAGAAGCACCCACTCGCGGAATGTGCGAAAATATTCATGCAAATTAGATGCTAAATTGGACGAGCACGTTATGATAGAAACCAGTGATAGAAAACAAACAGTGACAGTGTTAGAGTTGGGACCTGAGTCGAAGCAATGCTGTCTCGTCTTAGAGCGGTGTGATTAGGTGATTAGTTTCCATTGTTTTCCCACTTAGTACACTTAACTTAAGTGTCCCCGTAGCATAAATCGAGTAGATATCATATCAAAAACAAATCAACACATGTTCATATAGGACTTGTAACTCGTTCTAACACCCATGTAATAGCACCATGTATATTTGAACCCCATTTTCTCACATCAAATATCTACAAGAAGTTATTCTTTATTGCCTTCTTTTGACGGTCTTCGGCAACTGTCACACCTTATTCTTCGCTTTCTGTTATTTTCTCCAGCCTGTTTTCTCATAATTCTCCACGCAACTCAACTTGCCACTCCCTTATGCTTAATCCTCAATCTGTATCAATATCATCTGGACTGAGGATAAACGCACTCCCACACTTGATTCCACGATATCCTTGAACATCCTTGTATGTTACCAGAAAAGCTCCTCAAACGCTCATCCAACCCAGGGGAAGGGGACACCCCTCGTCACCCATCTCACCCCTTCCACGATGGAATGGATTGATCCACTTCGACGATTTCAGATTTCTTTATCCGTCTGTCCCCGAAGGTGTACCGCCCCTTCAGAATTTCTCAGGCTTTCCCCGTCTTATGGCTTGGAGAGTATTTCCCCCTGTTCATACAATCATACGTTGTCACATATGTTTGGGTCCATCATCATAGGTCCACGATAGTGCTATCATCGTACATTTCCCATAGTTGCTATCACCGAGTATAATAAGACTCCTCACCATCATCATTTTGGTGTCCATAATGTTCGCCTATCTCGTCATAGGGTGCGGGTCATCTCATCATACGTACCCTCCATCAGGCTCCGGGAGAGTCCACTTTCACATGACTACTACTCCTTGTGTCGTCAACTTGACTTCTTGAATTTTGTTCACAGACTCAAAGTCATCCACACCCGTAGGAGAATCATCCTTGTCTTGATGCTGGTCAATGACCTCTTCGGTCGTCTTGATAGAAATTTGTTTGCCACGGTCCCTCTAACATTAAACGCAGGCTGGGACTGATGGTTCTTCCTCCTTTTCCACAGTCTCTCCCACAAAGACGGGAGCCGCAACCTTCTCTCATTCATCGCCCCCTCAATCGGCGGCGTTTGTTTGACCATCATCTGACGACGATAATTGGAACGCTTCTGACCAATTGATAGAGATGGCTCCGCCTGCTTGTACTGCCTGGATGGAGAATCCCTCATGGCTGTCGGAAGAGCTGATCCACCTCGTCCCACTGCACCTTGTTTCGGGGCAAGACTATCATCATACATCGCCCGTTTATTCCTATCACTCAATATCTGAATATGCCGCCGATATAGCATCCATTTTCATCTCCACCTTCTTTCGTTCTCTTGTGATAAGGGGCCATTGGAAATCCCCCTCCTCTGATAACTGTTGGTAGATTCCATATCGGAGGCAAAGAACGCTTCTCGTATCTCTGGTTGGGAAGCTGTGTGGTGAGACGGAGAGCACGTCAGTGTAGATGTTGGCGTTGGGGCCGAAGACCTGTGATATGTACGGCGGTGTCATCTCATCATGTTTTGTGGTGCTTTCTGACTTGGTTGCGACTGCTGAAATTTGGGTTCAGGTTGCCGACGTCCTGCTGATTGTATCGCAGGTTGTTTGAATTGCGCAGCCTCTTGTTGCTTCGCTAGTTTTTGGTTGCAGATGCTGCTTCGGCACTGCTCTGTTGCGTAAGAATATATTGGGACCCGACGGCGGCGGCTGGAGAGGAGGAGGCGTCTGGCTCACAAGGCTAGCTACTCTCTGTCCCTGAAACACTTGCTGTTGCTCTTTTTTGGGTGAGTGTCCCGAGCGGATTCGTTGTACGCACACCCATCATGCGTCTTGCGCTTCAATTGGTCGGTGGTTTATGGTACTTTTGTGACGAGAACGGGCTGAGCATGGGTAAATTTTGGCTCGAAATCATAAAATCTGAACATTTTGGCCAGTTTTGAATGGGTTAAAAGCCAATAAAGTGAAGCCCGCCCATACAAACTCTAACGGTCGAAAATATTACAGGTAGGAGTATCAGTTCAGCCCGCCCCTTTTTTTTCGCGCCACGCAAAGGTACCATCTCATCTTTTGTACTAATATCACACGTAGCACGTATTAGTACCATACGTAGTCATTTGTATTGGTAAGGTATGTCCATGCAAAAAGATGAAGTGCTTATCACCCCCGCCCAAGAGTAAAAAGCCCCCGCCCAACTTCCTGAGGCTGGTGAACGAACTACGCAGTTAATTGTGAAGTGATGTCCAAGCAAAACGAACCGACGTGCCCAGAATGTGGCGATGGAGACGAATTGTTCCCATGCGATGGGCCATGTGGCAAACCAATCTGCGCTGCTTGTGATCCCCCACGGAACTGTCGATCATGTGATGGCATCTGCTGCTGTGAAGAGTGTCTCGGACCGGGAGCGTCGGCGTGTTGTCGGTTTGCCCAATCCATGCCGAATAATGGAAGCACATGTGATTATTGTGGGTATGTGACGTCGGCCATATGAACATCCAGACACGGTGAAGACAATGCTGGGACTGTGAAAACACTCACTACACTGCGAAAATTGTAAGGATGATGGAGATCCTAATTTCTACTTGCTGTGAGGGATGCAATAAGTGCAAACCTTACTTCAGTGTGACAATTGCCCTCGACAGTTTTGCAAATACACATGTTGCCAAAAGCAATGCAATGGATGCGAGAGCTGTGAAAAAGTAAGTCTGGTAAACTGATGGCTTGGATATTTCACTGTGAAAGTGCGAGCAAACATGTGTAGTGATTGTGATAATGGCACAGTTTGGATGATCATAAATGTGACGAAGATTAAATTACATCCATATCGGTATGAAGTGCGGTGACGACTCACAAAGTATGAATAATATAGTATAGCCAGTCTTTAGAGATTGTACTTCATGTTAAGATAGCAAGAGCCTATAGTCTGGCTCTCGATAGAGGATTAGGGTAACATAATCATTGACACATCTTGTGCTGAAACTGTAGCTTTACATTAATATTTTCTGTTACCAGAAATCAGATATTGTATCCGATGTGGTTTGCCCGTATTCTCTTTGCTGTATTCTCTATCTCTTGTCCCATTAAATCACTGTGTAGATAGTGTGCACATGTTGCATAATATCAAGTAATCAGAGAGAGTTGATTGAATTGGTATCCGGTGATCAAGTCGTAACCCCGTCTACGACAACCGTTCAGTCCACATATCAAAGTATTCAAGGTGATGTACACTCACCTCAAAACTTACAAGATACCAAGAAGCTCAACATCAAAATAGAGAGTAAGCACCTCCAGGGATGACTCCACCGGCACCCTATCTCCATTACGCCAAACGAGGTGGCAAGATAATCTTTCTCCGTTCGCCAACCTTCATTGCAGAAAAACTCTCATCCCTGTATTTGAAGAAGACAAATGGTAGAGGTAGATGGTATCAAGTGAGAACAATAAATGAACAATAGCAAACGGCAATACAAGCCCAACACAGGGTCACAAATAGTCCATCTTCTTCGAGGAACGCTGGTCCGAAAGTATTTAACAAAATCAACATATATGTTCAGATCTATCGATCCTTTGTTTTTAAGTGTCTCGTCATTCCATGCACGCTGATAGACTACACACAACACAACACGTACCATCCTCTGATAACTTGTCCAGCCCCAACCTTGAATGTAAATGGACGACCTCTATCCCTTGAGCTATCCAATTTCTTTTTCCGACTCAAACCCATCCAACCATCCGGTATAATGAGCTTTCACTGTCTGCCCACCCGAAGGAATGGCACCATCACCTTCTTTGGTAACAAGATACTTCATTCCAGATTCAGTTGTTATGTAGTCAGCATATGGATCAGCAGCAGCATCATCGGCAAAATGCAGCCTGGGAAGTGTGGATGCTGCAACAGCAGCGGTAGCGGCTGATTTTGGCAAGGAAGTCACGACGGGTTGCAGCTGCTGCGTTGGTGTTGATGGATCCGCTCATGGAGAGAGAAAAGGCAGTTGCTACGGCTGCTCCGCCGAGGAGGGCTAGGGCCAGTGTGTTTAGGCGCACCATGGTTTTGTTCGTTGTTTGTATGTATGTTCTTGTTGTTGCTGCTATGAAGAAGTTATGACCACTACCTTTGCTCCGTCCTGGTCAGTCAGGAAAAAGATCTTTGTGACGTTTGTTTTGGCAACATTTT
This sequence comes from Skeletonema costatum, assembly GCA_018806925.1. NCBI lineage: Eukaryota > Bacillariophyta > Thalassiosirophyceae > Thalassiosirales > Thalassiosiraceae > Skeletonema > Skeletonema costatum. The sequence goes on along the minus strand of JAHBBA010000192.1, from coordinate 31,141 downwards.
TGATGTTCGTTGGCGCCAAAAAGAGATGCTCAAATGATTTGAACCATTTTTTATCTCCACCCACAATAACACCAACCATCAAAAATGATAGCAACCCACAGTACGCTCTGCAACTCGCGTTCGTCAGCCAATACGGCAGAAGGGCGGCCCTATCATGCGTCTAAATCTATTCAGCGACCAAATCAGCGGTATCCTCATCATGCTGCTCCATCAGTGCAATCCGATGCTCCTCATCTGCAGCATTAAATAACGATGCGGCATCACCATCACAAAGTACACAACATCCATACCTCACAATGTCTACATGTGGGGGCACATCCAAACAAGGAACAATTCCACTAAGCCGACTCCAAGAAGGGGGGGCATCCGCATCCTCTGGCGGAATGTTTTCTACTGGTAATGAAAAAATAGTGGATCATCCCATGTCATTAATTTAGTATCAAGGTGCTCTTACTTCCTTCCTTGGAGATGATGATGACACACAGTAATACCAATGCAACAAAGCTACAACAGATATTCTGTGGTGCCCACAGGTACCGCCATGGTAATCAACGACGGGACGATGCTTCGTATTCGGCTCCAATAAAAATGGTGAATTAGGAATCGGAGAAGGTCCAAAATCGACAGAGACACCCGTACATGTCCCCCCTTCCCGATCCCGTGGCCAAGGTTATCACTTGGTCCCAAACTTTTCCGCCTTTCTAACTACCACGGGTGACTGTGTATACGTGTGGATATGGAGGTTCAGCTGTGAATGGTATGGGGTGTTTAGGTCATGCGTAACATGGAATCGTATCAATCCCCCAAAACTTGTCGATTCTCTGGTAGAAGATGGATGTTATGCCTCCGATGTACATTGCGGAGAGTATTCCATGACCGTCCCTAACCACAGAGGGGGAGGTGTTGACATGTGGAACTGGATCATTTGGGACGTCTGGGCAATCTGGAAACGTTGGATCAATTGTATTTGGAACCGGTGGAAATGATTGCGGGGGATGATGTTGTTCAGATTGCTAGTGGATTGGCGTTTAGTTTTGGCGGTTGAATAAGGGGGGATTGTACATGCTTGGGGGAAGAATAATGAGGGACAGCTTGGTGCTGGGGTGGTGAGTTATAAAGTTGTGTGTGATGGTGTAGTTCCGTGAGCGTTATCAAAGAAAAATTGGAGGGCTCTGGAATGACGAGACACAAAAAGGATCGATGGATCTGAAAATACGTGTTGATCTTCTCTCATCAAAAGATGGACAATGTGTGACTGTGAACCTGTGTTGGGCGTGTGTCAATGTTTGTAATTCTTCATTCATTGTTCTGACTTGATGCCATTCCATCTCTACAATTTCTGCTCGAAAACAGGGAACTTGCCGTAGATGTGTATGCGATGGAGAGTCTTCCCACTCCAATTGAGGGTCTTCTAGAAGGTAGAAAAGTGACGCGTGATCGCTGCTGGACATTCACACGCAGCTGCGGTCACATCCACTGGGGAGCTGTTCACATGGGGAATGCACATGGATCACGAGCCCAAATTAGAAAACTCCCTATTTGCATACGAAAAATTGTCGATGTTGCTTGTGGTCAGAACTATACCCTTGCCTTGGATCAAGAGGGCAGGTTGTACAGCTTGGGAAAGGGAAAGACTGGCGTGCTTGGGTTGGCTTCGACTAAAATGACTACTCAACCTATTTTGGTGGAAGGTATTCCAGCGGGGAGAAAAGGTTGTCACGATGAGTGCTGGGTGGACTCATGTAGCTTGTACAAACTGCGTTATCCGAGTAATAATACTTTCAATCAAACCATTACCAATACAAGACAGTTTCCTAATATACTTCTATTACATAGTGTAAAGTCGTTGTTATTTTCTACTCATTCATATTTGAAATTTGTGGCAAGTGAGCACCACACAATAGCAAGTTTGTTCAAAACTCAGTCATGACCGCATGGCGTCCATGAACAGATCCATATCACCGATGGTATGCGTAGATTAAACCCTCGCGGAGACCAATCTTTCACAATGTTCACTTCTATTGGCGGTGCTAATTTTGGTGTTTCTAATTTTGGTGGTTTGTGGTGTTGCTTGTATTTCTAGTTCCTCTTCCTATCTCTGGAGTCCATGGTACCATCACTCGAATTTGAAGATAACATCAGAGATAATCGTATCATCCTCAATTATTGATTCATCCAAGGTACTTCCAACTCTTGAGAAGGATGGTATCGTGCTATCCATCATCTACATCTTCATCAAGAGTGACAAATGTTACCTTGTTGCGCCACGCTTGAATTGATATGTACCGTTGCAGATTCGTCGCATTTACTTGCTGCTACAGTTGATTCTTCATCGCTCCGAAAACAAGTACAATAGGTGACCAATCCCCGCAAAGGACACCCATGCGACCAAAACCCAGACCTTCCAGCTCCTTTGCTCTTTTGCTTTCATTTCGACATTCACTTGCTTACGCCAAGCCTTGTACTTGCGCCTTCCGAGCATGCTAAGCGTCTCCTCTTGATCTTCCTCTTCCTTTCTTTACCTCTTCTACGTTCCAGGTTACCGTACGAATTGGGGACGTTTCTCTTCTTCCAAGCTTTTCAAACGATTAAAGCCATTTGTGGAAGAAGTACTTTCTCCTTTGTAGCGGTGCTTACGAGAATTCCCCGGAATCGTCGAGCTGGCTGATAATTGGGAACTTCGGCCTGCCATCACCAGCTAGTGGGGCGTTTCAAGCCTTCTTCATCTGCAGCAGGAGTCTTTGATCGGTAATCACTAGATTCTGCGAGTTGAAAGTCTTCTTCGAAAGCTGTCACTCTCGTAGAACTTTCTTCGTAGGGCAGATTCAAGAGGCTTTCATGTTCTTCGCAGCATCCAAACCTCCAAGTTGCTTCAATTGGTTCGTCGTCGTCTTTTTAAAAGCATACAACAATGTCGATGGATGGTCTCTGTGGTCTGTGGCAACACTGAATAAGACTCGAATATGTCCTGTGTTTTAGGTGGAACGGTTAGTGGGGTGAGATGTGGGGATCCAACCGTCCGCTCACTTGCCTGCGCGGAGCGTGCGTTTGACTGAGATGGTTTTACTGGTTTACCGGGACAAGGGTTGGGGGTTAAGTCGCCAACTCAAGCCGATTCTACGTGGGAATCACTACGACCTGTCAAATTTTGTTGAGATACTTTAGAGAGATACTTTAGAGTGGCTTTGTGCGAACCAACGCTTCCACCACAAGCCCACCATAAGATCATCAACAACTTATCTGTGTACGCGCCTTCGTTGCAGAGCTCTGTATTCATAGGTAAATGAGAAGGCGGCTAGAGGAAGCAGATAACTCATCTTGTGCCAATTAGCAGCGACGATCACGATGAAAAAATTCTGGAAACGCCGTGGACGTGCTGATAGCGCTGCATCTACAAGTGTAGCAGACTCGAATATACTCAACCCAGTAACTCTCAGGGTGAAGACAATTCTCACCGGTAGGTTTCAACATCAATCATCGAACAAAGAAGCTGACGATAACGTCTCTCAGGCAAACGATGTCTCTACGGAGGATAGCACTACCATTGATGATAGCACCACTGTCCGTGAGCACAGTTGTCACAAGGAAGACTAATGTCACGGAAGCCAACTGCAATAGAGATGTCGCCAACGTTAAAAGAAAGGCGGTGAAAGCGTACAGCTGCTTCAGTGGCTCGATATATACAGTTGCTTCATCCATGGATTTTTTGCTGACCTCGTGCTCAGACAAAGTCTTTGTTGATGTCAACGACGATGTAAAGTACCTACACTACTTCTCTTATTGACGGAACAAAAAGTTCTTCGACATTGAAGTAGACTGCATCTGTGTGTGAAAAGGCGCAAGAGTCTTTCATTTCTATATGTATGATGTTATAAATAGTATAATACTATAGCTATACTAGAGTAAAGTTGCAACTAAAGATGTGGTTTGTGTTTGTTGGTCGTCACTTGGAACAACTGACACTACTTAGTAAGCTGCACAGCACGCTTCCTTTCGGAGGCGCCTACACTGACGGTTATATTATATTTCTGCATCAATAGCTCTGTATCGCTAAACTAATATCTAGTAGCTTATATAAAATTTGCCAACACAAATCTCTATTTTCAACAAGCTGCTATCTAAATCAGAGCAACAACGTTCACAACAATCACAACCGTCATCAAGTTCACTACAGTCTGCCCAAATACTCAAGCCGCGTCCCCATGCACACACCTGGTTCACACCTCCAGTGAGATCATTTTCTTCGATTCCACCTCGACTAGATCTGGAAGATTGAGGAGAACACTCGGCACATCTCCGGTGAATCTATTCTTGAATGCATTATAGCTTTTTCAGATTCGACAAGCTACCCAAACATGTTGGAAGAGAACCACTGAAATCATTTGTATCGATGAAGAGATCTTCTAACTTGTACAAGCCACAGAGCTCCGTAGGGATTTGGCCTTGTAGCTTGTTATCTGACAGATACAACGACTTGAGTGTTTTGCTGGGCACTGGTGACAGATGGAGGAATCTCACCTGTTAAGAGATTTGAGCTTAGAAACAGAACTTCGAGATTTGGCAGCTCGAAGAGACTTTCTGGTATACTCCCAACAAACCCATTTTGATATAGGTGGAGGTTCTTGAGCCTCTTCATATGTGGTAGATTACGAAGGTGACCTGGACATGGCATTGCGGGCAAGGTTGAGTGTCTCGAGCTGGTGCAGCAGCTTCATACTAGCTGGGAAGCCTCCTGAAATGGTGTTCTTTTTGGCGGAGAAGTGTTGAAGGTTGGCGAGGCTTCCCATAGTGTGGGGTAGAGTTCCATACAGCTCATTCTCGTCTAGGGTGATAGATTTGATGTTGGCAAGGTTCCCGATGCCGTTAGGAATTGATCCAATGAGCTCGTTTTTGTCCAGATAAAGATACTCCAGAGATGTCATCGAACCAACAGATTCGTCAATATATCCTCCAAATTGATTATTGCTGAGCACAAGCAATAGAAGGGGTGTTTTGGCTAAGACATGAAACTCGATAGGGTCCCTCAAGGAAGTTGTTGTGAAGAATCAACCGCTCAATCTTCTTTTGGTGGTGAGACATCTCTTCCCAATTGACTTCCCCGGTCAGTGCGTTGTCTGCCAGGTTAAGATAGACTAGATGTGAGAGTTTGAAGATAGTCTTCGGTATGCTTCCTCCCAAATTGTTGCCATACAAACCTAGCTGTCGAAGCTGTAAACATTTTGTTTTCCAATGTCATGAGGGATCTCTCCAACAAGATTGGGATTGTTCTTGATAATCAGATTCTCTACATCCGTAAGAAGAGCAATCTCTGGGGGTAGAGTTCCTTGTAACTTCGCTGCATCTAGTGCAACCGCTCGCACTTTGCCATCTTCATTGCAATCAACACCATCCCATGCTCTCCCGTATTCTCCAACAAAGCGGCATTCGTCACCTTCTAACCCACCCCTTCACAACCCCTCCGTCACCTACTCCCATGGAATAATACATCGTTGCAAGGGCAAATCTTTTGCTGGAGTCGCCTTGTCACTTCAGTGTCATCCCAATTCTCTCCTGAGTAAGGCAGATGAATATTCAATTCATCATCAAAGAGGAGCCAGTTTTTAGCTTTGAACTGAGGGCTGCCGGCAGTAGAAGATTTTCCATTTGAAAGACTTTCTAGAAATTGATCAATCAACTTCTCCCTCTCACCAGTTGGCTGGCCTGAAGACACTGAAGGCGTAGGAAACCTTGTACCAGTAGCGCTGCCTGATGTTCCCGAGGGAGAGTCAGCAATAGAGGTTGGGGGCGTAGGAGTAGGCATTGCAACTGGTACTACTGTCTCGGTTTTCTTTCATATTTTGGAGATAAACAACAGCAACGACTGCTGCAACTATGCACAGTACAGCGAAGATGAAAGCAAATGCAACATACTTGGTCTTGTTCTTCTTCGCACTAGCAGGGTTTGATTGAGTGAAGCGTCCACATAATGCGTTGGCTCCAAAACGGGCACGCTTCTCTTGCTCGTAAGATTGAGATTCGGCATCATAAGTTGAATTATGAATGACTGCTGTAGTAATGTTCTTCGTAAACGATGCCAAATCATCAGCGTATGTCGACTTGGTCTTGGAAGATGATTTGCTCGATACTGAATGCCCGGGAGACTGTCTTGGTGACTGTCTTGGTGACTGTCTAGGTGATTGCCTTGGAGTTTGATTTCGAGGCGTTCCTGAGCTACTTGGTGTTCTGGGCGTCCCTGGCGTTTCTGGGTGTTTTACTCTCAAAAGGATCATCACTAATATCATCAAAGTGATTTCCAATTGATAACGGACTTGAGTTACCAACATTAATGTTGCCTGCTCCTTTCCTCATCTACATCATCAAACAGTGGCGATCCACCTCGCCCTTGAACTGCTACGTTGGCGACGATAGTTATCAACAACAAACCATCATCATCATGAGTGTCTTCTTTTGGAGACCATCGATCGGCCCTGTTTGAATATGTTTGACAAGCTCTGGTGCCATCTGGATCAATCATTTTCCTAGTCTTTTGTTCTTTTCTGCTCTCCCATCTATCCATGTAGTTGGTTTGCACTCTGTTGGATCTATCCAGCGCTACGATTGCTGTTTGCCTCTTGCAGGTGGTGAGAACATCACGAGACCTGTACTTATCAGCAGATCGACTTCGGGAACGCCTTGTTTGCTCATTCTCAAAATCTACTCGATTACTTCTTCCAGGACTGCGAGACGTAGCAACATATCTCTCATCTGGTGAAAGCTCTCGAGCTCTTTGTCGTGCCGTGTATTTGTCATAAGATCGACTTCGCAAACCTCCTCTTGCTCTCTCGCGACTTCTTTCCCTAGCAGCATACCGTTCAGCAGAGTGGCTTCGTGTTCCGTTTAGAATGGAAGAAAGACGAGGAGGTGACGTAGACATTTCTTTTACGTCTTGGTATCGTTTCTTTGTAAGATTTGAGTTCACTGAAGCGATCGCGTCCTCTCCCTGATGATTCAGAACTTCTCGAGTTAGAATATCTTGATGATGAATTGCGTGCAGAGTGTGGCGGCTGATAATGTTTGTACTCTGCTTGGCTGAATAGTTTCGCTGCGGCTCCCATAGAGGTAGGGGTCTCCTCTTCCTTCTTTGTGTCAAAGGGACCGGGGGTAGGTCGCCATGTTGAGCCAGAAAGACGGCTCTTATACTCATCGTTCATGTTGTTGTTGGACGACATGTTGCTACCAGATGATTCACTCAGTATGAACCTACTTTATCACGGTAAGGTGTAGTTGGAACTGTTCAAGTCGCCACCGTTCATCGTTGAAGCTCACACTTGTTGGTGGGGTCAAGGAAGAAACTCAAATTTTTCATCTGTCGGAATTAGTAGTAGTCTACTTACGAGAGGATACCAGGTACCCGCGCATCTCATGCATTTTCTTCTTCCTCACAATCGTGTGCGTTGAGCTCACTCACTTGCTGCACTTGCTATAATGTACGCAGCAGCTCAGGTTCTACTATATCTTGAAGAGGAAGCCCGAGTACAGTGCTGCACTTGTGAAGCTGCCATTGTTGCGCTACTTAGTACTTAGCACACAAGTCATATTACAGATATATCAAGAATCATGAGCAGCGACGTCGCATCCGTAGGTGGTGGCTCCATGACTTCCAAGTCAACTTTGGGCATGTACAGTACGCGCTCAGCTGCCTCACGTAGCCGCAAGCGGAAACAAAACAAAATTATCAATTGGTCAACCATACTCCGTGAAACGTTCACCAACTTGTTCGATCTGGTAGGAGATTGGGTTTACTTCTTTGCAATCTACAGCCGCCATTATGTCGATGGAGATGCCGATGAAGAGGAAAATAATATGTTGGTCGATTTTGAGAACATCACCTTGGTATTGCTGTTTTTCTGCATTCTGTCTACGTTCCTCACTCTTTGGACGATTCAGACTACTGCCTTGGCGGCTTGTGGGCGGAAGTCAATGTGCTGCAACTGCACCGTTCCACGTCTTTCATTGCTTGGAATTGTGCTCGAAGATCTACCACAATTTGTGCTTACGTTTTACATTGATTACAACCTGGTGGGATCTTTGAGTCCAGCTGCAGTCTTGAATATATGTTCATCATTATCTGCTTTGGTTGTTAGATTGACGAGCCGTTATGAAGAGATTCAAGATGAAAACATCGATCCCAAGCTTCAGCCAATCGTCGAGTTTGAAATGTAGGTGAAGGTAGGAACCCATGTGAATATGTGTACAGAAAATAATGTAATAGTGACGCAAATTAGTTTACAAGTATCTTCTTCAAGTGAGTGTTCAAGCTGCTGTGCTGGAAAAGGTGCCGTCAATTAAATCTATGCACTGTGCTCCAAACAAATCAATCCATCGTCGACCCTTCCTGCAATTGATCTTTGTTATGAATGCTCCCGCGTAGAGCTTGCTCTTTCAGACATGGTAGTGAACTAACCGGATAGTATCTTGCACTTGGCGTTTGCACTGTGAAGACTGAAGAAGAAGGAATGCAGGATATGGTGACAGACTTGGCAAAAATATGGAACACTCTTCTCAAGAACAGCGATGAGGCGTTGGAGATTGATGGAGAATACACTCGCCATGGAGTGATGCAGCTTCTCAATGACTTCTAAGAGGCGGTCGAAAGCAGTTACCGCCAAGGCCGATGCCCGCAAGCAGCGCTTCCTCAGTGAGTTTGGAGAGTATGTCCCTCCCAGTGATGACTGAACTGGATGAGTTCTGGATGTGAATGTGATGAATTCGGACAAATATAATAAGATATCTGTGTGGGGAATGTGTAGACAATAACGATGTTTTTCAACGCACTATCAGTACTTATATATCTTGAAGACAGAAGTACTTGTTCATCCTTTTACGCCTTCAGACGTTTTCTGCTGCTTTTTGAGACTTTAGCAGGCGGTTCATCATCATCGTCGTCGTCATCCGACATTTTGTCCCAGTCCTTCAGCTTGGCCGCCATCATGTAATCATCTTTTAGTGCACTCCATCCAACCGACTTATCTTTCTTGTCTGTACTATCACCATTCTTGGGACTCGAATCACCATCCTGCTGCTGCTGCTGCTTCGTACCATTCGCACTACCATCTCCTTGACCTCCAGGAGCCGACTTTTTGATCAAATCCAAAAATCCATGCTTCGTCTGACTACTCACACCACCACCACTCTCCTCACCCTTCTTTCTAGAACGTCGTCCTTCCTCTCTAGCCAGTCGCTTCTCTTCCTCCTTTGCCGTCACCTCCGCCACAACAGCCGCACGATGCTTCGAAATGGCATTAAATAATGCCACCACACCACGCGTAGCAATACGTCGATGTGACCTTTCTCCTTCAATCTCACTGGCAATTGCAGCTGCATCGTTATCATCATCGTCAACGTTACGTTTCCTTTTTGACTTTTTGGTTTCCTTCCATAGCTTTTCGGCAGACATTCCAGCAGATGGAGCGAGGGGTAGACGCATAGCTGAGAGGTTTTCAGAACGGCGATTTTGACGTTTTTGACGTAACGCCTGTTCTTCCGTCTTCATCTTTTGTTGTAGTCGTTGCAATGGTGTGGTTGTTTTGGAAAGAATGACTGGTTTGGTACTCTTCTTCTTTGCTTCTACTTCGGATGCATCAGCTGGATGCATCATCATGGACTGACCACCGAGAATACGTGTCATGGCGTTGGCCATACCCATCCCTTTGGCTGATGGATAGGAGGAGGATATTATTTCATCCTCGTCGTCATCATCAGAGCCTTGTTCATCTCTAATAGCGTCAGCGTAATCATCTTCACTATCTTCTTCTTCCTCTCCATCATCTTCACTGTTAGAATCTTCTTTCTTGTTGACTTGTTTGCGTTCTTTTGCAACTTTCATATCTTCTTGGAACACATCATCATAATCATCATCTTCATCGGCATCATCATCATCATCACTACCTTCAGATTCTGAGCCTGATGCCTCCTCCTCCTCTGCAGCTACATCTTCTTCTTCATTCTCACTAGACTCATCATCATTGTGTTCCGCCCCACTGTCGCTACCGCCCTCTTCTTCGTCACTAGATCCAGCAAATCGATCCAAATTTTGCAATTCTTCTTCGAGTTGCTTCTTTTCTTCCTGCTTTTTCTTTGGTTTGGAAGAATCGTTCTTTTTCTTCTTTACGTGATGGCGCACCATGGTATGTATAGAGCTTGATTATTGTCGTCTTGAGAGAGATAGTAGGTGGTGCACTTTGGTAGTACAGCAGCAGCAAGCAGCGCAATCAATGCATGGCATTTTGATGGAATTGGTGGAGATGATTGAAGAGATGAACGGAGGACAGGTGGCCCACGCAAAAATAGTAGCCCATGTTCCATGTTCGATTTACCTTCATTGAAAGATTTTAGCGACTTTTGGCGAATCCGATTTTTGAGATAGCCCCTTTATCGAAGTCACTGAAATGAAGTAGCTCCTTAAATGAAACCACCATCAATGACCTTCAGTCACTCTGTGATTTGTTGTTGTTGTCTCATTTTTTTAGTGTTCACTGATTGTTCTAAGAAGAGCGCATTCAGAGGGTAGTAATTGTATAACAGCTTGAGTAGAATAGTCACTTATTGCACGACAGACTTATTGGGTTGCTTCAGCTGTCAGCCTCTGTCAAATAAACATGTCATCTTCACCGGCGTCTTCCCAAGTGCATAACATGCAGTCACATCGGCAAAGCAGTAGGCAGCGCTTGGTCCTCCTCGCAATTGGGTGTGCTGCTGCGTTACTGGCATCCATGTATACTCTCGGGTCAACAGTATCTCTCGATGATAGTCCAAGTTCAGCTTCAAGGCGATTGCAAACACAACTTGGAATGTACATCGATCCCAAGAGTGTCGATATCAAACAATTCTCGGAAGAACACATTTACCAAAACAACAACAACATAGTCACTGCCGATATAGATAACAACAACCCAACAATCACAACCTACACTGACCTAGTTCACAATGAAATCGAACTACCAAAATACACACTACAACAAGTCATCGAAGAAGCCAAAACAATGAGATCCAAATATGCCATCCTACGCTATGACCCAACCACCGACAAATTCACCGGCTACTACTACAAAAACGAACGATGGGTACCAGGCTGCTACAAACTAATGCACTCCCTATCCGCACTGACTGTATTACTACGAGCGATATTTCCAGAACGATTCACACCCGATTCTCCAGAGTTTATCATGGGTGTGTCTTCGGGTGATTATCCTGCCATGGTGGATCAGGCTTGTATTTATAGGGATCAGGATGGACCGTGTGATGAGGTGGAGGGGGGTTTGAGGGCTCCGGTGTTGCATTTTGGGAGTGTGTTTCGGAAGGCAATGTTTCCAAATATGATTGGTGAGTAGAGTGGTGTCTGCTTCATTCTATCAAGCCTTTTACGTAGATTTAGCGCAGATTCCTCATCTTGTCTTCTTACTTCTTTCACACACAGCCATGCCAATGCCTGGAGAACACCTGGACTGTTTCGTGAGTTGGTCCACATCCAAAGAAGTGTGTGGACAATTTAAACCACAACCACATATCGGTGGTCCAGGGCTTGTCTTTGGGGAAGGACTTTCCTACGATGAGTTGACACCACAAGTGATTTGGAGAGGCACTGACTTTCCATTTCTCAATTTGTTCAACAGTCTTGATCAGCCTAATTACGAAGATTACATTGAAGACAACATTGATCTTAATGCAGCGAATCCTTTAGCAGATGCAATTGCAGTTATGCGAGAGAACTATTCCATGCTTGTACCACGATGGCAGGGAGTGGTCCTTACAGCCGAGGCGGAACAAGAGGCACTCCAAACAAATAGCTTACCCAAAGTCAACATTAAGTTTTCCAGCGCAAAAGGAAAGGGCAAACCTGCGGCTGTTGGGAATCCAAAGTATAAACAGTGGGAAGACATTGGGTTTCCATTAGCTGGACATGGAATGCCTCCGGAGGAAATGTCCAAGTTCAAATATCACATTGATATTGGAGGAGGAGGCGGGACTACATGGACAGGAACAACTGGCAAGCTTGCCATGCCAGGCTTGCTCTTTCATCACATCACACCCACGAAAGACTACATACATGATCATCTCCTTCCGTGGGTGCATTATGTTCCAGTACAATCCGACCTTTCCGATCTGAGAGAGAAGGTAGATTGGGCAGAGTCTCATCCAGATGAGGCAAGAAAGATTGCCGAAAGTGCTACCGAGTTCATGAGGCAAATGGGTACGCCAGAGGGGTATGAGAATCTGTTTGTAGAAGATGTAGTCAAGCCGTTGAAGGGGGTGATTGATGCATATGTTCCTGGAAGTCAAGGAGAGTGGGAGAAGGTTTTCAAAAAGTCGTTTGAGCCGTTTATTGAGTGTCCAAACGGTGATGTTGGAAAGTTGTTCAGATGGCAGGCAACGATGAAACATATGTGCAAAAAGTGGGAACCTAAATTGAGTTAGATGATGTTATACTATACTACCAACTCAACTTGTCCATCCTCCTAATAACCAATGTTTTGTTAATCCATCTTCTTTGCAACTGCTTGAGCAGAATTGACCAAACAACCACTCACCAACCCAACAGTCACAAACACACCACCCACAATCCCCACCAACGAACTCAAAAAACACAAACACATTCTCCCTCTTCTCCACATGCCTCACCGCCAACGGAGTAAAGTCATACGTAATCATCAACCCAGGCAACAACATCGATCGCTGTGCCGCCAAAGTTGCCGGCTCGACGATATGTCGACTCACACTCGCTTGATACGTCTCCCGTTCCGAATGAAACGTCCGTTTGTACGTGGTGGGGACCAACTTTACCGCCACATTCGCCAAGGCCACTCCACTCCCATTATCCATGACATGATGTGCACCCTGCAATGGATTCGTACCAGGTGGAAATGGTGCACCAAAGGTAACATCATGAACATAATGTGTCACATTTGGCAATCGACCATGAAATGGATCCACCTGCTCGGTGTTTCCACTACCACCAGTTAAATCCATACCAAATGCCAATACCGACGTAGCCCTCCGCCATGCATCGGGACTCACACTTACTGACAATGTTCCTCCCACGCGTGGAATGTGAATTGTTCCTGATACCGTACACCCCTCTCGTCGTTGTTTCTGTAACTCACTATTATTAGTATTCTTCCCCACTGCAGTTTTATATTCCTCAAGGGTCGGTATACGTTTCGTAAATGTATATGGTTTCGAGTGATAATGTTCGAATTTTCCAGAGGAGGAGTCATTCCCGTCGTGGGCGTAGTCGAGTGAGTTGCATTGGAGGTGGGGGAAGGTTACGTGTAGTTTGAGTGGGATGTGGTATTGTCCATTTAGTACCAATTTTCGTGCTGCTGCTCCTCCGTTGTTGAATAGGATGGATGGTACAGAGTGAGCGAGATGCATGGAGTGACGAGTTTGAACTTGGAGGTAGATGAAGAGTTGGGAGATTAGTAGTACGGCGGCTGTGGCGGAGGCGAGGAGGGTTATGAATCCGCCTGAGACGGAGCGTTCTCGGACGCTGTCTATTGGCTTGGCGAAGGCGTCGAAGGATGATCGTAGGACCATTGTTGAGCTGTTATTGTTCTTGTTGTGGTAGGGGTGATTGCGGTGGTGTTATCAAGCCTGAATGATAGTACTATCTATGGTCACAATTCCCATGGTCTTTGTTTGTTTCAGTTTTGAGATAATGGTGTTTTGTATTTTATGTTGGATTAATTCAGACACCCATCTTCTTTTCAAGAAAAGCACGCCACTTCCACGTGTGGAAATTGAAATCAAAGTGATCGATCACCCGACCATGATGATGATGCTCAAATCACCATCATCATCACTGCTTCTATCAAAGTCAAATACGGTGCAACCATGAGAGCTTCCTCACCACAGCAGCTCCTGCTGCTATCACTAGCATCAGCAGCCCTACTCCTAAACAGCGCAACCAGCGCAGCAGCCCCCACAATCAACCTCTCCAACCTCCTCGGCTCCTCCACCACCATCCCAGCCTACGAACGCATCCTCTCCCAACCAGTCTTCCAAGTCACCACCCCCTGGGGATCACCCTACATGCTATTCGAAAAGTACAAGGATGAAGAAAAGGCAATAGAAATGGAATCTGGCAATTCCGGAAATGATGACACTGCCGACATGGACAAATTTTCACGTGTGCAACAAAAGGATGATATGCAGGATACTCGTCCGATATCGTTGTATTTCATGGATGAGCATGATGCACGTGCGTTGGCGGATGAGATGAAACAAATGAAGCATATGAAGGATAGTGACTTGAGAGTGACGTGTTCGTCACTTGGAAAGGCGGTACGATCGGCATCCAACCTGGGACGGGGACTGCCCACTGGTCAGGGGATTGATGATAAGACTGGAAAGTTACTAACCATGGATGATGGAGGAAGTTTACGACACAAGGTTGTACCATCCAAACGTGAATTATTCTATGCCGCTCGATGTGCAGGACGGGAACGTGTCGGTTGCTTTGGTGATTCACCCAATGAAGATGCCGATTTGTTACTTCAACCACAAGATGTGATTGAGGCAAACAAGATGCAAGCACGTCGTGCATCGAAGAAGAATACGGCACGACGAATCCAAAAGGCACGTCAGCTTGAAAAGGAGGGGTTGATGGAAAGTCCAACGGATCGTCTTCGTAGAGAGTATGCCCACATGGAGGGACAGGTGGGCCTTCCGGTCTTTTACTCCGAGGGGTTACTGAAGAAACCACCGGCATTGCGACGTATCTTCCAGGGTGCCAAGTCAGCTTGGGCTACGTCGAGTTTAACCCCATTGTATTTCTCGTATGAAGACTTGATGAAGGATTGGTCCATCATGAGAGAACGCAGCAATAACAAGAATAAGATTCCTGAAAAGCCTCCTCAGGTGGAAGTATTCAATATGCTCGATGTTGTGACGAGTATTGATAAAGATCAATGGAGGGCGGAGCGTCGTTCGGAATTGGTGAGGGAGCAAAAGGGATTGGTGGGGAAGATTCCAATTCTTCATAACTTGATTAATACGGGAAAGAAGAGTGCATCGAAAAAGAGTGGACTTGAAAAGGTTGTATTCGTTCCTTCGAGTTTGGGTATTCAGGCGAAGGAGAGGATTAGTGCAGCTGGGAGTATGAAGACAAGATTACGACCTATGAGAGCTTGGGGCAAGGATGCGTAAAAAGATGGATGGCTTGACTATTGACTGGATAGAATGATGTGCTGATGGATGTCATCGCTGATACACATATGTATTAAGGATCTATTAGCAACGCTATACAACTTAATCTACACGAAGGGATTCCTCACATCAGTCCATAATATGATTGTTACTTCTTTTGATCGGTGCCAGGCATTGGCTCATCCCAATCAACCTCTCCTGTTCCATACTTGTTTCCAACATACTCCAACTCTTCTTCCTCAGACATTCCTTTTACCGCACGCTCATATTCTACCTTAGATGATCTTCTCTCGTCACCCCTGGATTGTAATCCTATCGCACCTTCAAATTCACGAAGTTTTCTTGGAGCCCATCTCTTCCATGTAGACATGAGATCATCTAATGAATGACATCCAGATGCATAAAATATTCCAGCGACTAATAGTGATGTACCAGATAAAGAGACGAGTGATCCTAAAATCAGTGCTCGTGCGGCAATCACTGGTGGTGGTATGGTGCTAACCATTACAGTGGTTGGCTTGGGTATTCCTGCCTTCTTATTGTTTGTTGTTGTTGATGATGATGCACTGGCAATAGTGTCGACGACAACAGATTGCATAGACAAAGAAGATTCATGCATTGCTCGTCGATACCCCAAGTATGTTCCCAGTGTTAGGGGTATGGAGGAAAAGAGAAATGCCCTGCCAGGTGTTATAAATGATTGTTGAGTTGTAGATGAATTGTTTTCGGACGGATTTGACCCCGACTCTAACTTTTGTTCGTCTACCATTATATTATTATCTTTAATTTTTGGCTCTTTTGATTATAGTGTCAGTTTCAGCTGCTCACACCCTCTCTCTCTCGACTATAGATGATGCAATCACTTATCAATAATGATGATGTAGTGAAGAGGAAATGCCAGTCTCTGCTGCTACTTGCTACTGCTTGATCTGCTTTCTACATAAAAACTTGATTTGCTTTTGCACTTGTCGGCTTTCTCGGGCTTTGGTCTGGCTGTCCTCTCACCTCTCATCTCTTTTTCTTTTTTCTCTTGCTTGCGCACGAACTGATGAGGACTGGGTTGGAAATTATTGCTAGGAAGAAGTTGGAGTGGTACATATGAGCGAACTGATAATCAATCAGAGAATAGTACTGCGCAATTGAGGATAAAAGATTGCGCTATTATACTTAATCATTAAGAGATGAAAGAAAGTCCATCAAGCTCGAAGACTTTTTGCTTTTTGGTTCCTGCTTCTTCTTCTTTTTCTTTCCAACTTGTAAGAGTGGTGCATCATTTTTCATAGGCCGCTTCTTTGTAGCTTGCTGCTTGCTTTTACCAAAGGATGCAAGTGATATAAAGTCAGTATTGTCACGTATTTGGGTTCCAATAGTATTCGGTTTCCTCTCGACTTGTTTGTGTGCCTGCGTCTGCGTCTGGGCCTGCAACTTCTTTTCGATTCTGTTCTTTGAGCAACTTGCTTTTGCATCGGATTGTTCTTCAGTCTTCCTTCTAGTATTTTTCACAGATACCTCAATCCCTTTCCTTTTCCTCTTTGATCCACAAAACTTGCATTCAACTACAATGCATTGCTTGGACTTCCCATCACCTAATCGATATGAATCTGCCACTTTTAACAGTTCTTTCTGGGCCATTACATTCATACGCACTTGTGCATTATTAGTGCTCCCCGCACGTTTCATTAGCAAAGAGGAGTTATGAAGTTCTTTCGCTCGACAACGAGATGCACGACGTCGTCTGCTTCGTCCCCGTTTCATAGTTTGTAGAGATATTTTGCAATGTGTTGTTGTTGTCGTTGGATTTGTGGCTAGCTCTGTCAAAGATGATGCTGTGTGATTCGTATTTGGTTTGGTTTGTGGTAACAAGAATGTACCACAAGTCATGCATACATAATCTTCTGCCCGATTCGGAACTGATGTTTTGAAGCCGATGTCATTAGCACCGAGACTATCAGCTGCAGCTGCAGCCACCGACCGGAGCGTTACATGTCGAGCCGTGTCGCCTATCCATGACGTGAGGGGTGAGCGACAAGAAGAGGAAGCGAGTTTCTGATCGCAAGAGAATAAATAGTTGGCAACTTCCTGACGGTAAGTTGTGGTGTTTGACATGATGATGGGCGGTGTGATGGAGATGGTCGATCTTTTGAGATTTTGAGATGTGTACGACCGACAGCGAGCAGCTAGTTCACTGGATAATATTATTTGACCGCTGCTCTGCTTCGACCATTCCATGGTGATGGTGATTTGAGATAGATACTGCAGCAGCGATGGTGGGAATGGGAATTGGCCGTGCGGGGAGATGGGAATGAATGGGTGGAGTCGCTATTCGACGGAATACAGAGTTGGGTCGCACCTAAATAAACTGCGTTATCATTGTTGAGAGTTTGGAATACCATAGATGTCGAGCTTATTATCCAGCTGCTTCTTCTTTTATGCTCTCCGCGTAGAACTCAGCAGATGATATTGATTTTGAATCCTAATATGGTAATTAAGTTTTATCAGGAAACCTACATATTTACAACTGTTCTTGTTCCACTCAAAGTGATACTTCAAATCTACATCCAACTCTCTCCATCTCTTATCCAGACCACAATCCAAGCAACTCCCTGTCATACAGCTCGAGATAATTGTCTTCATTCACATACGAGACCCATTCTGTTTTCCAGTCAATCAACTTCTTCTTGGTCAAAATAAAAGTGCTGCTGCACAATCCCAAGGCACATCGCATCCGGGCTATCCACATGCTGTTGTGATCGACGGGGTTGCCAATGTACACATCTGCAAGTACTGCAAAGTATAACACGCTACCCAGATGTCTGCTCTCCTTTGGCAGCCGGATCAAATCCCCAAGAACATAGTCGTTAATAAGTGCTTGCACACGGTCTGCTACTGAAGTATCGACAGTGTCATACTGGCCTGTTGCGATGGGATAGATATCACTATTAAGCATTTTCAAAGGCGCCAAGAACGCTTTCACATATTCTGGACTCATCTCTACTGCTGCTGAGTGGTCTAAACCAGTTGATTTGTTCAATTCAGAAAGCAACGAATTTGTTGTTTCGTCACTAAGGTGGACGACAGTGTACTTCTTCGAGGGCCCCTCGGACTGTGTGAGAGAACAGACATCATCGTCTCCACCTGTCAGCGTTGGATATTGAAATAACTTCCGCAAAATTGTGTCTCTGTGATTTCTGATTTGGGTCGCAAACTAACTCATCTCCAACATATTCATTTAATTCTTCAGGGGTTTTGTGGTCTATAGCAAGCTTTCCTTGCCTATTAAGAGCTGCTTCATTTTCTACTATTTTCGCTCCCAAGATTCCCTCCAAAATTTCCCAAAACGATGCATCCTTATTGTACCCTCCCATGAAAAGTTTGAAGAAACCAGCACGAAAGAAATAATTGTCTTGGGTTATGTACAGTGGTAGCCTTGTATCATGAGAATAGTCAAAGGCACGGAAGAAAGCATTCAACTGAATCCCAATACTACCAAACGCATCATCATCCTTCACCAAAGTGATTGTGTTCCTGTCATAATCTGCTTGAAAAAGAGTAGGAGTGGACGGTGTTGCCCAAGTTGACGTATCGGACAAATCGATGGGGATGCTGCGGCCGCAGATGGATGTGCTTTGAGCGACGTAGTTATTCGGTTCGCTTTTATCTCCCCCGACCACAGCAATGGGCACTGCAATTGCGACAACAATAACAACGAGACAGAGAAGAGCACCAATAATGATGTAGCACCTCCGATTCTTGTTTGTTTCATCTTCTTTGACATCAATTGGTTCCTCCTTCTCTGTGATACTGGTAATGACAGTATTTTGAACCTCCTTTGAAATTCCTGCTTCTTCGTCAACGTCTTCGTTGTTGACGTGATCACCTCCACGTTGTTTCAAGTCATCTCCTTTTACGTTGTCTGATGACATTGATGGGGGTTCTTCTTCATCATCAATGAAATCATCAGCACAACTAGGGCCCTCATGATCAACCATCTCTGCTTCATCCGCAACATACAACTGGTTTGAGCTGCCTCTTTCCCTTTGGAGGGCCTCCATTGCCTCGTCTTTCTCTTTCAGCGCAGCTTCATACTTCTCTTTCTCCCTCTGAGCACTTGAAACTGCTTTAAGGAACAACTGCGACGAAAGTTGTTCTCGTTCCTTCAATTTTGATGCTTCCTTTTGTTGCAATATCATTAATTTCACTTTTTCTTTTTCAATATTCGCCATCGATTCGTCTTTCTCCTTCATGGCAGCCTCGTACCGTTCTTGCCATTGTGCCGCCTGCAGCGCATCCTCCCCCTGCTTCTTTAACTTAGCATTTTCCTCCATAAGTGCGTCGTACTCCTCTTTCCATTTAGCCTCCTGTTCTGTCATCTGTGTTTTAAGTAGACTAAGTTTAGCTCGCTCGGCCTCCTTGGCCTTGGCAGCATCGTAGCCACTCGATTTGAATCCGAGTCGGTTCCTTTATCTGCACCTGTGTAGAGAGACGCTAATGCCTGATTATATGAGTGCAGACTTTGTGCGTCTGCTTGGCGTTGCTGTGCATCTTTCTTCTTTTGCCTGTTTTGCTGCAGGAGGAATTGGTCATATTGAGACATTGTGCGGGAGGGGCGGTGTTGTGTTATGAGATACTCTATCTATTTTGTGCTTGCTTGAGTTTGAGGAGCGAGATCAATCGATCGGCTCGATGGATCTATTTGATTCTAAACCAGGCAAAAATAGGGGGGCCAGCTCAATCAATTTTTCCCGGCATAAAAATCGCCAGAGCAATAATATAATAAGTCAATAGAATGAAGAGCAGTCTACAATACTACTACATCAAAGGCAGAGCGGCATAGAACAAATAAGCCAACCATGCAGGAGGCAGGAGCAAAATAGAGGTGAAAGTATAATAAGGCCGAAAACCGGGATCTAAAAGGCAAAACGGGAATGAAAAAAGCGACAAAAATAGAGCCAAACGAAAAAGAAGAGGAGGCAGGATGCAAGATTGCTCTCAAAAGAAAATCAGGCCCAACTAAAAACGACGACAATGACCAGAGACGACCTTCCTGTACATCACATGACATTGAACAACCTTGTCATTACCATCAACTTTAGCTGGCGGAGTCCAAAGTCCGGATGGCAGATACAGTGGCAGTGGCCTCATCTGTGACAGTCTGTGGGCACTAGCAGCTGGATCCCATTCCAGCAATATGACAAAGTGGTAGTGGTACACAGCAGATCAACATACACGATGTAAAAAAATGCTAAGTTAACAAGTGTAATAAGCAACTAGAACTAGAAGTTGTTGATTGCTCCATTCAAAGCGTTACATACGATGTGGTGCTTGAGTAGCTCTTGTCACAAATTGGGCCTCATCAGGTCACCTACGACAATGTAGCAACGCCGATAAGACCATACAGAGCTTGAGTCGAGTAAAAGATGCTTCTATACTATCATGGCCAACTATAATGGGCTACTAGAAGCTGTTGACTGCTCCATTCAAAGCGTTACATACAATGGGGTTCGTTTGTATTTGTAGCTTGCGGTAAACCAAAGTCAGCCTCATCAGGTCACCTACGTGGCTATGGCTTGCCCGATACGTCCAAATACAGCTTGAGCCGTGAGAAAGATGCTTCTATTCAATCATGGCCAACTAGATTGCCATATTCACAACGTGAGATACGATATGGTGCTTGAGAGAAGTTATGGCAGTCGTCTCAAATGCCTCATCAGGGTACCTACGACGTTGTAGCGACGCCGGTACGTCCAAATACAGCTTAAGCCGTGAGAAAGATGCTTCTATACTATCTTGGCCATCTATTATGGGTCACTAGAAACAGTTGATTGCCATATTCACAACGTGAGATACGATATGGTGCTTGAGAGAAGTTATGGCAGTCGTCTCAAATGCCTCATCAGGTCACCTACGACGTTGTAGCGACGCCGATACGTCCAAATACAGCTTGAGCCGTGATAAAGATGCTTCTATACTATCATGGCCAACTAGTATGGGTCACTAGAAGCAGTTGATTGCCATATTCACAACGTGAGATACGATATGGTGCTTGAGAGAAGTTATGGCAGTCGTCTCAAATGCCTCATCAGGTCACCTACGACGTTGTAGCGACGCCGATACGTCCAAATACAGCTTGAGCCGTGATAAAGATGCTTCTATACTATCATGGCCAACTAGTATGGGTCACTAGAAACAGTTGATTGCCATATTCACAACGTGAGATACGATATGGTGCTTGAGAGAAGTTATGGCAGTCGTCTCAAATGCCTCATCAGGTCACCTACGACGTTGTAGCGACGCCGATACGTCCAAATACAGCTTGAGCCGTGATAAAGATGCTTCTCTACTATCATGGCCAACTATTATGGGTCACTAGAAACAGTTGATTGCCATATTCACAACGTGTGATACGATATGGTGCTTGAGAGTAGGTATGGCAGTCGTCTCAAATGCCTCATCAGGTCACCTACGAGGCTATAGCTTAGCCGATACGTCCAAATACAGCTTGAGCCGTGATAAAGATGCTTCTATACTATCATGGCCAACTAGTATGGGTCACAAGAAGCAGTTGATTGCCATATTCACAACGTGAGATACGATATGGTGCTTGAGAGAAGTTATGGCAGTCGTCTCAAATGCCTCATCAGGTCACCTACGACGTTGTAACGACGCCGATACGTCCAAATACAGCTTGAGCCGTGAAAAAGATGCTTCTATACTATCATGGCCATCTATTATGGGTCACTGGAAACAGTTGATTGCCATATTCACAACGTGAGATACGATTTGGTGCTTTAGAGTAGGTATGGCAGTCGTCTCAAATGCCTCATCAGGTCACCTACGAGGCTATACAGTTGATTGCCATATTCACAACGTGAGATACGATATGGTGCTTTAGAGAAGGTATGGCAGTCGTCTCAAATGCCTCATCAGGTCACCTACGAGGCTATAGCTTAGCCGATACGTCCAAATACAGCTTGAGCCGTGCTAAAGATGCTTCTCTACTATCATGGCCAACTAGTATGGGTCACTAGAAACAGTTGATTGCCATATTCACAACGTGAGATACGATATGGTGCTTGAGAGAAGTTATGGCAGTCGTCTCAAATGCCTCATCAGGTCACCTACGAGGCTATAGCTTAGCCGATACTTCCAAATACAGCACGAGCAGTGATGTTTTTCTTTTCACACTATCATGGCCATTTTTAATGGGCCGCTGGTAGCTGTTCATTGTCTCATTAACAGCGTTACATACGATTGGGTGGTTGAATGTGAGCCACCGGCCGCCCGAAGCGGTCTAAGTGTCATAGTTTTTTCACCTTATGTCATTGTTTGTTTTATCATATTTTTTAGTCTGTTTTTGTAGATGTTACGATGTTTGGGCATGACTCTAGTTGCTAGCTGTTCGTCTCCAAATTGCGATCAAGTGTAAATTGGCACTTATCATCTCATCCTTCTTTAGAGCAAATACTGATTGTCGAAGTACGTCTCGATAAAAAAATCATCACATATGACATCAGAGAAAGATATATATGCTCCCTCGAAGAGATGCATTCCACTGCTTTCCTCTTTTGAGATGAGTTTCGTTTTATAGTTGCACTTGCGGCCAGCGCATTTCTCTAGCGACCGGAGGAATTTCTTTTTGGTGAGGACCTCCTTCTGACCAAGAAGTTGTCCTCTTGTTTTGAGCTTGAAGAACTCAGGCAATAGAAAGGGTTGTTCATAAAACAATGACCCAATCATCTTTTCCTTGGCTTCTTCAAGGGAGCAAGCGCCATCTAGTGCACCGCTCCCATAAGCGACAGCCACTGACTTACTATCCTTCAAACGGTACCTGATGACCAAGCCAGTATCAACAGGACCATCATCTCCACCATTGAAAAATACCCTAGCTTCTTTGATCATTTCCCATGCCACCCTTTTCCCACCCCCTTCATTGCGCCAAAGTGGCTTCGGCTTCCCGTCTGGCCTTTCTATCTTGAGGAACTCATCATCGTATTGTTTCCACGCAATCTTCACTTTCTCATCTCTCAATGACTTGCAAGCAACTTTATGAACTCCCCAGTGTTCTTTTTGACAGTTCGCAGAGCAATATCCCACGTGACATGAAGAGCATATGTTTGTTGCACCAGCTTTGGCACAATTAGCACATTCACCTCCGGCTCCTGTAAGGGTTATACCAAGCCTACACGAGATTAAGAATGAAGACAAGTCAGAATGAGATTGTTGGCGCGAAGATATATATAATTCAGGTCGTGACATGTTTATGACTAACTCTTGAATTGGACCTTTTGTGATGCCTCCGCCCAATGAGGCGAAAAATTGCTTCCCCGATCGTTTTTGGATTGCCCCTTCAATAGTTTGCTCGAATTGGGCCTCCCCCCCAACCCACATGTAGGATGGGACGCCCATATCGAGAAATTGTGCATTGATATGCTCTTTCATATCTTCCATGGACTTTGTTTTGTTATGATAAATGGCTAAAGTCCTTTTGCCATGTTGATCTTTGCCCACATAGACACTACCACCGGCTTCCACTGGACAGCCTTCACTATTCTTCATTTCCACCAAAAACATTTCTCTAAGCTTTCCTCGGTCACCATCCCACTCAAGGTTCTGGGTACGGACAGCGACAGTGCTAAATTCTCCGACATCGCGTTCGAACTTCACGGCCCATCTATTCTCGACATGAGTGAAATAGTCAAATTGGTGCACACCGGTCACTACTCCTTTTTTGCCATTGATACGCTGACCCGCTTCCGAGCGAAGATTTTTGATTTTGACGGGATCGCCGACTTGGACGAGCGTGTTGATATCGAATTCATGGAACCGAAAGCCACTCATTGTCGATGGTAATAATGATGATATCTTCCTTTTCTGTTTGTCTGAATTCCGAGAAGAGAGAGAGCTTGGAGAGAGTCACGAGTGGGGGTCCCGTGGCTGGCTGGAATGTTTCATATCCTGTCCGTGTACCGTATGTAAATCGATCCACCACCTCTATCTGTTCACTTCATTTCGAGAGAGAGAACAATAAGAACCATAGTAGATAGATCAGCAAAAATTGCGTGATACGAATTGTGATTAATAATACATCTCATACCCTCTATGGAGATGTGATATAATGAGTCTATGCTTTGATGTTCAAAATTAGCATCTGACAAATTACCCCCCTTCCACCAAATCAATCTGTCTCAGAGCTATCAGAATGATTACTGCCCTGCTTGGAATGAGCCTTGGAGCTTGCCGACGAATTCTCATAACTCGAGAGCACAAGCTCGCTGTCAAAGCCACCATCTGATGAAGATGGCTCACTCGACCCACTCGTGGTACTCACTGGATGGCTTGACTTGAACCGCTTTGTTCCATCATTGAGCAGCGAGTGGAATGTAAGTCCAGGTTCAACGTGGCTTCGCTTGTTTGTTCCACCTCCTCCCACAAGAGTAGTAGTAGCAACAGCATTATTTGAGAATGGCGTATGAGTCCCATTTTGGTTGTAGATAGATAGCGCACCAAATGATTCACGAGGAGGTACGACTTCGGCCAACTCATTTCCAGATGACTGCACCATTGGAAAAGAAGTAACATTCTGGACCTGCTGTGCTGGAATGGGTTGCTTGGCCAATTGAGTTTGAATTTGTGGCATGAATGATACCATGTGCATTGGCTGTGTGTAATTCTGTTGGTGTTGGTTCGTGTAGGGAGTGAATGCACTGGGATAATTATTCGTTGAGACTTGAATGGGAACGCCGCATGCCACGGGTGGTACAGGTACGCTCATTTTCTGCTCATCCTGCTGTACAGTGTGGCCTATACTGAGATCAAGATGGGGGATTTGGTTATTTGCCAAACACTGATGAAGGTCATCAAACGATTTGCTTGTGATGTAGGGAGATTCTCCAATGGGCCCGACAAAGAGAGGATGCTCTGACGCTTGGACACGGGCAGTATTATCGCTTGATGTCTGATTAGGAGGAACAGATATGCTGACATATTTTTCCTTTTGTTCCATCAAGGAAGCAGCGTGCTTATCAAAGCCAGACAGCAGATCAGGTATATCATTGTGATCTGTTCGAGAGTTCCCAAATTTGCTTCCTTGTACTGTAGAAAGAATTGACTTTGGCTTCTTATCTTGCGGCATGGCCGGCTTGTCGGATCCTGCACGTTGCAAGATCAGTGGATGCCCAGTAGAAGAAGGAGCGCACGGCTTCCGAACAACATGTAGAGGTACCACCATTGTAGGAGGCGCCACGCATGGAACAGGCTTTATTGTACTGGTTAGCGGCACATGAGATTCAAGCGAAGTAGCATTCACTTGCTGTGCAGTAGTACTATTTGCTTGTACTGAAATTGGTCCCTGAAATAGCTGTACAGGAAGCTAAACAATGAGCTGTGAGCTTAGAGTCGTCGATTAGGTACAACATACATCGCCAGGCTAAGTAAACTTACCATCATCGCCGGTGGCGACATTTCAGTATTATTAGCTTGAGTTTCTTTCCCGGCCGTAGAAAGTAATGAATCTGCGATAACTTTAGGCATTTGTGCTTTGGTATCCAAGATAATCTACAGAGGGCATTGCAGAACACACGTATGTATATCAGCAACAGGAGTCTTATGACTAAACATCTACTTGGAAAATTGCTATAACTCACCTTCAACTCTGCTACAAGAATCTTGCGGAGGAATTTGATCCGTAGTGCCTGGTGCCTTAGCTCATACCTTTCTAATACCACGCTAGGTAATGAAATACCGTCGGGTCCTTTTGATGTGCGTGAAAAGTTTGTCTTTCCGATACTTTTCCCGGGAAACTTCTTGGAGACACGCATGGGTGCACATATCAGCTTCTCAGAGAGGTATGATCGCTTGGTATGCCCAGTTTTAAGATCTTTTGAGAAACCAGAGTCGAATTCTTCGATTAGGAATTGCGCATACTCTACTTCATTCTGCAAATAGAAGAACATGATTATATTGGGAGATGAGTAAATTTGTTGCACAAGAAAAAGTTCATGAGTCATATCAAATAAGGCATACCTTAGTCCACCTGCTCTTGCGCAACTTTAACATAACCTGAATGTTGTTTGACTCTTTGATGATATTAATAATTTGTTCATCATTAGCTGTTTCTGATATATGTAACAAATCTCTTAGCTGTCTTACGCACTCATCGCTCCTCCCCATCATTAGTGATGATGTATTCATTGAATGAATTTGCAAGTATCTAGCTGTAGCTGTAGCTTTGACGCTGTATATACAGGAGAACAAGATGAACGTCCACATTAGACGAGTGCAAGTGATGATAGGAAAAAGCATAGCACGCGAAGAGCACAAGCAACGCACGCTCATTCTCCGGGCCCATCAACATCAACATCAACATCAAAGCAAGCGCGTCGTCCACATACATCCGAGAGGACAACTTACCATCAATTTATGATTCAAATCAGGAGAGCTCGGTCTCCTGTTTGCTGGACGGACCTCTCTTTGTCTGTTGAAACAACAACGGCGTGGGAGTTTACAGAGTTTACACCCCAAATTTGACCGGAACACGCTACCAGTTGAAGACCGGCAGATGGCACCGCCTGATGGTGGATCGTCCACACAAGCTGCGCCTGATTGTTGGTGTCAGCCAGCTGGCTTCCTCTACGACCAGCTGTTCTTCTTCGCAAATTTGTCGCCAAATGTGTATCTCATCTCGGGTTTTCTTGAACACAGGTTGGAGTGTAGTCCAAGACACTTTACCATTTACCTACTTATTCCCACGTAGAAGTTCTACGCCAAGTACTCAAGTTTCCTAAACAATGCCCTGCCCTGACCATGACCCACGACGGTCGACCAAGGCGGGCAAGAAGCTTTCCATCTACACGAATAGATGAAGTACAAGCAATTTGAACAGTTATAGAACAGTTTGCTTTCGTGAGACTATCATTCGGTGTTTGCGAGAGAAGAACAGTCACGTCAAACCTTCCTCTTCTCATCATGATGTTTGGTAGATGTTTGGTTAGCCTTGCGTCGGTCGTTGTATAGCGGCCATAGCAACACACATACATAATTATCTCAGGTGGTATTAGTTTGTCCTTGTGTGGCCAAAAGAGACCGACTGTTGGTTTGCAGCGTTCAGTTTCAGATGCATCAGTTTCATCCTGAATCCGCGGGTGTACAGATCTGCAAGCTGGCACTGGCATAGCTGTAAGTACCTCAGTAAACAAGCACGGGTGAATCATCGCACTCATCAGAAGAGCATGCAATTGAAGAGAGAATGATTACTGCATTGAATGTGTGGACTACAAGCTACAAGATGCTCAATATCAACCGCCCTCTTCTTCACTCCTTAGATATGCACAAAACGCAGCTTATAAGCGATTATTTCAACCAATACCTGCAGCCCTACGCAAGTAAAACTATCAAAAGTACAACAGCTTGCTCTATCATCAATTTATTGGCAATTGTCTACGCTCACAAATCTATCCAACATTATTTCATTCTATTCGCTAGCCGAGCGCAGTAATAAGGCTAGTATTTATCAATCGCAACTTCTGCCGAGTATTCTTGTAGCTCTGTCTTAGATTCTGTGATTATTCATCAATTGCTGCTGCCAAAATTTCAGTCGGGGACTGAGATGTTGTTTCGGAAAAGGTGTGTCGCTGCAACGCCGAGACTGCTGATTGCATAGTGCGCCAGCTACACCTTGCCTTCCATTGCAGATACAGACCAAACACACCTGCGCTAAAATAGATACAAGACCCTGTCAAGAACATGTTTTGAACCACATCTCCAGGGAGACCAGTATCGATTGCTCCGATTGTGAAAAGCACTCCAGCAACTGTGTACAATACAGCAATACTGACGGATGTTGATGTAGCCATCTCTAGACACACTTTGCGATGGATGTTGACCTTGTCAACATATTGTTCATGCGAGTCAACAGATTGCTCATGCGATGACGTATCAATTTGGTCTTTCGCATGCATTCCATTAAAGGACTGAACAAACACATCAACATTGATATTCTTGTGAGTGGATGATAGAGAAGCATAAGTAGTACCAATCGAAGGACGAGAAGTACTTCTCACGCTGTTCTCTAGGAAAAAGTCAGACTTCCTCCCAGGCAAAGTATCTCTCACGCCGTTCTCTAATGAAATGTCAGACTTCCTCCTAGAATCTTGTGGACATGTCAAAGACTCAGTATCACGTGTCTTCAATTCTGTAGAGCTTCTTTTTGGTAGTTTCTCTTGTGAGAAAGTATCCTCATCAATCACTATGGCATGCATTTGTTGCATGATGACAGACTCAGATACTGTTGAACGACGTGTAACCAACTGAGCTAAAGTAGATCTTCTTCTGCTCGTAGTAGATGTAGATCGCAGGGTTTCTTGTGCATCAACACATGCATTTTCATCTGACAGTCTACGGTTGGACTCAATGAAATCACGTATCATTTGCATCATCTCTTCTTGTTGTTTGATCTTTGCATACGTCCTTCTGTAAATGGATGGAAGCTGAAGGTATCAAAATAATTGTGAATGATGATGAAATATAGGCCCTGTGATGATAAACTAAAAGCCAGAAGTGAACTCACAGCTAGAAAGCCACCAAAGAAGTAACCGATCCCGCCTATCACCCACAGCGAAGATGTCGCGGCGCTGGAAAGAGCGAGCTGTTTGCTGTGAACGGCAAGCACATAAGCAAGACTTCCCAATAACCACATCAGATTGATAACCTGGAAGCACGGGAATGGTTAGCATTGGCATTGTATTCATTGATCATGCATAGATACATCATATGACAATCGACATCCCAACTTACCTGGCCAAGCGAAACTATGTTCTTTCGAAGTAGCTGCCTTGCCATAGATTTTACGCCCTCATCTTTTAATCTTTTGATTGTTGTGCGTACAAAATCTCCAGCGAACAATGCTGACCCAATCAAGAAAAACCACATTATTATGTATGATACAAGCAACAAGGGTTCACGTGATCTTTTCCATAAGTTGTTCAATATCGACAAGCTGCTTCCACAAACAAATAATGAGCCGGCGATGCTAGGAACGTCAACTAGCCTCTTCATCATGAAGTTAGACAACCTCACATGTTCCTTAGCTTGAAGGAAGTTTGAAAGCTCTTCTCCAGTGATAAATCCATTCTTGTCTTCATCGATCTGCTCAAATATGTCATCTACTACGGTAGAAGACACGTTTGCAGGACCTATTGAGCGAAGGAGAATGACAATAATGTCATGTTTTGACAGTTGTAGGTCAAGTGGCCTCCCACCCAATAGAAGAGTAGACACTCGTCTGCGTCTGCGAATGGAGTCACTCTCCATCTCCATTTGATCAAGTGATGTTAGATGACAGCAAGATTACAGTGGGAAGGGATTTACTTTGCTTGTTCCTCGATGGTGCGGTTTCGTAGCAATCGTCGGTTGGATGTGAGGTGTTAAGTTTCCGCTTCGCGCAAAGGTAGACTTGGGTGTTATCTCGAACGTGGACGGGACGCTATTGCATGCCCATCGCTATTATGACGCTCCACCTAGACAACGGGGTGTAATAAAAGAAGTACGGTGGCGGCAAAGCCAAGGCCGCTGTTCAGTAGTGTTAAACAAGTAGTTATTTTCAATATTTCCAAAAGTGGCCGCCATTGCGGGTTTTGGTGCTCAAAAAGAACTCGTGCATCAAGCAGATGACCGATCTTATCCGGCGATCTTCAGCGATCAAGATTCCCTTTTAGAATCTTTAGAATCTTTCATGTGTGACACTTTACACAGAAACAACAACTGTGCTGTTGCATTTACAATTTCAATATGTCTTCCGACGACATTCAACACTCCCCAATCAACTGTACTTGTTGTTACGTTGATATCTCCCCAATTTTCTTCCCAGTTTCTTTCCTAATTCCATTTAAATACATTCCCAACATACTGTGTCCGTATGGACCTGCTCTCGAGCTCTGCTAACCCTATCAGACAACTCACGAATTCTCGGTTCGACGCTCCCCTGATTTCTAGCAGTTCGTGCCTGCATCAACTGAAAGTCTGGAGACTTCGCAATACCCATTTCGTTTTCATCCAATCCTTCTTCAATCAACTCAATCAACGCTAGTAAACCTCCATTGGTACACCTGCAAAGTCCTGCATGAGAACAACAATCATTGGGGTCATACCGCCCAAATGGACCTCCAGCCCGAAATACCCGAATGATATCATCACTTCTGATACGGCGCCTCAAGGTTTCAATCCAAAAGTTACGAATGCATAGTGCATGGGGTTCGCTTTCTTCGATGCAGTCAGATACCACCCTAGCTTTCTCTACCATCTTCGCTCCATCTCGCTTGTAACTGAAGGATAAGTATAATGGCTCGAAGGTACGAAATTCTGCATTGCCAGAGAGACGTAACCATGAGTCTTGGACTTCATGCGTGTAGCTATAAAATTGGAACTCATTCCCAAATAAAGCTTCCATCTTCTTCATCTCCTTTCTGATTGCATCCATCCACAAGGTGTTCTCGTTTTCGTTGTCATATACCATAGCCTGTTGATAGGATCTTGGTACCTTGGCTATCTTGGTCGCACAATACCATATAGCAGGATAATCTCCGTAATAATCTTCAGCTGTATCTCTGGTTACAACATGTCCGGGCACAACACTTTCATCTTCTTGTTCAACCAACATTGGAAGTTCATTCTCACTATCCTCATCATCATCCTCTGTCTCAATGACCTGTTCCTCATCATCATCCTCTGTCTCAATGACCTGCTCCCCAGTTTCCCCAACGACTGTCTCAATGACCTGCTCCCCAGTTTCCCCAACGACATCATCCAAGTAGTATCCTGTCACATCGTTTAAATCCGTGTACACTCTCCCATCAGTGTGGATCTCATCATATCTTCGTGGGTCCCATGGTATGTCACTAGTCATGGTAATATGTGGCAAGGTATCCATTTCAGCATCCGTAGGATAGGTTGTCTTGATATGCGG
>JAHBBA010000191.1:0-21683 GCA_018806925.1 Skeletonema costatum | reverse complement strand
GGCGTTGTGGAGGGTTTGGGTGTTGGTCGGCTCCTGGTTTCGCTTGTCAATGGAACCGTTTAGAGAACTGGGGGGATTTGTCCTGCGGCATTCCTATGTGGGAAGCGGGCAACCCAGATAAAAACTTTTGGCTTCTCATGGCGTTCCTAAACTGGGATTGCAGCACTAGCGAGCTCTGCATCCTCGTGAAGGCAGTTTGATGGATTCTCCCTCGTGAGCGATTTTTTGGTTCAAGGATTACTCTTTGGGTCAAAGCAAACAAGTTCCCATCGTTGGAAAAAGGAGTTCAAACGATCTTAAAACTTCGCCTCCCCCACGAATGAAATCATTGCATGGGAAAGCCTGCTATTCCATGGCTGCAGATTGTTCGGACGCGGTCGAGATTCATGCCAACTTTGACGTTATTGGTGGGTCTGACGGCCGTACCACTTCCACAGGCAAGACTCAATCTCTTGGGTCTATTGCATTGGACCTCACCTGTCCTTGTACAGAAAACGTCGACTGCGAGATTAATGCATGCTATGAACCTTCCACGTGCGTGTGCCGCAAACCCGTACCAATGATGATACTTCTGGAACATGCGAGTACATGTTTAGCCAGCGATAACTGTTGCGCAGGGGATGCGGATTGCCCCTAAACAACGAGGAGTGCAGAGGAGTAGAAGTATTAGCTGACGGATCCTCTACAGCAGGAACGTGCCAACTCAGAGAGACTACTACAAACTACATCTACGACGAAAGCTCCTGTGACTGGTGGTGGTAGTACTTCTACCACTATTTGCACCAATAATCGATGAGTGTACATCGGATGTTACATCCGGATGTAACGATTCACTTACCTCCCCGGCCAGCAAAGATTGTGCAGCTCCAATATGCAACTTGGAAAACTAGCGGAAATAAAATGCGGCGATCACATCAGCGAACCAGGAACTCCCATGTGACATGAATGTGAGAACAAAGATGAAGGCAACACTTGCTACATTCGCACATGAGTGCTCTGGGATCAATTGTATTGCCTGCATACAAGGCCGAAAAATTACCTCTGTGCCGGTCCAAAAGAAGATGGCTTTTCGACAGCGAGTGTGTTGAGTACAAGTGTAAAAAAGGACGCCAATCCGGAAGCGGAAGATAGCACACGGACCACCTGCAAAGCTGTCCCCAAATCCAATGAGACAGAGTGCAATCGTGGTGAAGGATTCCCTCGCGGTAAGTATTCACGCTTGCATAACACAAACACTTTCACACTCTCTTTCGTCATATGCCATATCTAATCTTACATTATTTTATTCATTTTATCACACAGGCGAATGCGACAGGGGAGACAAGTGCGATGGAGCGGGAATGTGTTCCTCGACATATTCATTCGGGCTCAATTCCGACATTTGCCGTAAGAGCAAGGAGGGAAAACTCTGCGACGCACCCGAGTATTGCACCGGTGATAGTTATACCTGTCCTGAAGACAAGAACTATGGAGATGGTGGAGTTTTAGGTGAAGACGGAGCTGAGTTGATTGAAGCAAGTGTTTGCCGCCCAGTATGCGAGAACGATGGCTGCAAAGA
Source organism: Skeletonema costatum (assembly GCA_018806925.1). Classification (NCBI taxonomy): domain Eukaryota; phylum Bacillariophyta; class Thalassiosirophyceae; order Thalassiosirales; family Thalassiosiraceae; genus Skeletonema; species Skeletonema costatum. The sequence goes on along the minus strand of JAHBBA010000191.1, from coordinate 20,125 downwards.
TGATATTGAGGAGGTGTGCCCTGGCGGTACAAACGTTTGTCCTCGACGTCATCTTCAAGAGGGAGCTTTGATCTAATCGCAGGTCAGCACTTTACCGCCGGATCTACCGAGATCAATGCTACTGACCTCGGTAATGGTTCCACACAAAGTTTGCGTTACCATCTATCTTGATGATGCCTGGGTATTGCAGTCTAGCGATGATCCCATCAAGATGGAAATCAACACTGAAGGGGGTATCAGGTCCTCTCACCGGAAGTTATTCTTACAAGGATCTCGTGGCGGGGGAGAAGAGCTGTCATACTTTTCACCAACGATGCAGAGAAAGCCACGGTGTACTTTGCTCTTCATGTTGACGTGCAGAAGGTGGGCGAAGAATGGCAGTGCTGAAACAGCTTGGGCTAAGGCTCCAATTGTCATTGTTGATGAAACTGCTACATCAACTACCACTGCGACCTCGCTTACGTCCCTACCATTTGTCAAGCAAGGTACTAAATCAGGACCCAAGGTTTAAGGTGGACTACCACTACACAAGACGGTGTGGGTTGGGGAGAGTATCTTACCTTCAGTATTAACTGCGCCAACATCGTGGACGAATGTAAGCCTTCTACCATCGGCGGCGGCACCACTACCACTGGAACCACTGTTGCCACCTGGAACTGGAACTGAAGCGCCTGCTACTGTTATTTACACCTGCACAAACGGAACTGATAGTGCTGAAAGTGACTTGTCAGCACAGAATCTAACGCGGAACAAATTGGTTGCCACAATCTCCACAATCTCTTCGCTTAGATCTTGCACCCTTGGGAGAATTATTGTCGATTAGAGAGACTTTGGACATTATTGTTTGTTGTATTTGAGATGCTCAATCGTGAAGTTGAGCAACTTTTGTGTAGAAATAAATTAGTCTTTGGACACGAAAATTTGATTGTGCTTTTCTATTGTATATAGCTCTCTCTTTGAAACATCCTGCCTGCATCATCATCTATTCTACCCCAGCTTTTCTATTATCTGGTCTACAATATATGCCTAAACCCTACAATTGTTTGCTTCTCGTTTTTATCTATCATGAAAAGTAGATAATTTTTATCATCGCTATTGTCACCACTAGACATATATGTCAACCAAACAATTGGAGTCTACATACACCGAGGACAGAAACCTAACAGCGTCGCAGTCGGAACCACTGAAGAGAGTCTCTCCTACCATATGTGCTTCATTAAGCCCGGGATATGTTGACCTGGTCTCGTCAATAATATACAAGGTTATACAATTCATTTGCACGAGAGAGTGAAAACCATGGCACCCATCTCTATCCGTGGTTGCGTTGACTGGTCGACGTTCTGCATGTGCTGCTGGCTGGCGACGTAACAAAAAATGCATACATCGTAGGCACTGCTTTAAACTGACAGTAGACAATAAGCCTGATGTTCAACAGCCTATCCAAACCTAATTCTTGCTGCTCCTCAATATGCTATCTGTAGCTCTTCCTTCCTCCCCGGCGCAGAATCCCCGAAACATTATGTGAATGAAGATGAAGAAGTTGTTCCTACAGCCATAGGCCGTGAGTCCACTTCCATCAGCTCCTTGATATAGAGGCCTTGAGCTCATTTTGCTCATGAGAGATGACTCCCCCCCCTCCCCCCGACTGCTATGAACTCTGCCATCCTCTAACTAGCAATCTACTTTAGATCTCGGCAGAACTCCTTTGATATCATCCCTTTTCCACTTCCAAAACCGCCTCCATCCAATCTTATATATCCTGCCCGACCGAGGGGTCAGCTTATTCAAAAAAACTGGGTCCTCTATCTCCAGCGACGCAATCAAAGAAATACATTCGGAGTTCCGGCAACTCACAAACGGCATGATGATTATGTTCTTCCAACACTTTACCGGTTCTTCTCCCCTCCCAACTCTCAATGAAACACCATGCCGCGTCGTTTGATAAATAGAAAAGTGGTATGCGGCGGACACCCTGATCGAGAACCCGCCCGCCTCCCAGTCGTATGTAATCATAATTTATCATCCTTAATTAATGAAAGTTTCTCGTTGTTAGGAGAGAGGAGTAGTGCACATACAAGTCCTCCGCGAGGATGATGTGTGTGTTAGCGGGCGAGGTCATTATTTGCACAGTCGGACCGACATTAAGATGTCCAAAACATAGGGGGGGGGGGTGATCACAAGATGATGCTTTATCCTCCTTCACCATCATCAGACCACTACTTACGGTTGTTTTCCGAGGCCGGTTAGGAGTGGCCTCATTGGTGGATAAAGTATCGGGTCCACACCAGCTAGCAACCAGGACAACAACAATCCTCCCTGCGGCCCTTCGGCTAATAAGTGATGCTACGTAACAAAAAATCAAAAATCCCTTGGAGCAAGGGAGAAGCAAGGGAGAAGCGCGGGAGAGAGTGGGAAAGAGTCCATCTATCATACATAAGATTGATGACCCTATCAGTACCGTTCTTTTGTCGCGAATCTCAACCCAAGATGGACCTGTAGTACCGCCCTGTGCATTCCATGACGGAATTCCATACGGATCACAACTTTATGACTGTCATCCCCATTTAAGTACCAATCCAACTTCCTGTATGTAGGATGACTCCAAACCAAATTTTAAGTACCATTCATGAGAACATTTCCCAATAACCCGCCTCCCACCACTTCCTGTTCCTGATGACCCCTCATTTTAAGTACCAGTGCCCAGCTCCAGTGACTGCCTACCCATTTTAGTAACAATTCCTAACTAGGAGATAATGGACTCGCTTCAACCTTTTAAGTACCGTTCAACGAGAAAACATTTTAAGTATTGTACCGTATGTTCGAACTCACGACCACCTCTGAATGACTGCGTAGAATCATTATGAAGAGCTTTGTTAGAGCTTTCAGAAAATGACTACCCTGTAGGTTTCAATCGAATCGTAATCGTACAAGAAGGGTTCTCAGTTCTCAAAACTGCATACAAACTTACACAAATTATTACACGCTCGACGATGCAAGTTTGATCTCATAAAATATCAAGAGCGACAAACGTTAAGTCTCCTGATCCTCATCTACTATATACTTTATTCATCTCTCCGACATCTACCCTACCAAACATGAAGATCATCGCCTTCTCTGCTTACCTTTCCGCCGTCGCATCTGCATCTGCATCTGCATCTGCCTCCTCCGCTTCCAGTTGGTAAGTGTCTTCAGATTTTGAGTAGAAGCGCTTGTATTCTTCTCGATGTGAATCTAACTCATCTCTTTTTCTCTTTCGTCTTCATTGGTATTGCATCTGCTGCAGGCCCAGCGTCTCCGTGGAAATCAAGAGGCCCGCGAGCTGGAGGAGCAGGTGTGTGCCCTAGAACGCTCTACCATTGATGACTCCAAGTGCGCAAGGAAACCAACGAACGACGTGCCGGATCCGGGGCAAGCCTTGAGGCCTACGAACTACACTGCTGGTTTCGCCATCGATGGCACCGTAGGGAACTGGGGGGATTTGTCCTGCGGCATTCCTATGTGGGAAGCGGGCAACCCAACTAAAACTTTTGGCTTCTCATGCGTTCCTAAACTGGGATTGCAGCACTAGCGAGCTCTGCATCCTCGTGAAGGCAGTTGATGGATTTCTCCCTCGTGACGAGTTTTTTTTCAAGGATTACTCTTTGGGTCAAAGCAAACTAGTTCCCATCGTTGGAAAAGGAGTTCAAACGATCGTAAAACTTCGCCTCCCCCACGAATGAAATCATTGCATGGGAAGCCTGCTATTCCATGGCTGCAGATTGTTCGGACGCGGTCGAGATTCATGCCAACTTTGACGTTATTGGTGGGCTGGCGGCCGTACCACTTCCACAGGCAAGACTCAATCTCTTGGGTCTATTGCATTGGACCTCACCTGTCCTTGTACAGAAAAAGTCGACTGCGAGATTAATGCATGCTATGAACCTTCCACGTGCGTTGCCGCAACCCGTACCAATGATGATACTTCTGGAACATGCGAGTACATGTTAGCCAGCGATAACTGTTGCGCAGGGGATGCGGATTGCCCTAACAACGAGGAGTGCAGAGGAGTAGAAGTATTAGCTGACGGATCCTCTACAGCAGGAACGTGCCAACTCAGAGAGACTACTACAACTACATCTACGACGAAAGCTCCTGTGACTGGTGGTGGCAGTGCTTCTACCACTATTGCACCAATAATCGATGAGTGTACATCGGATGATACATGTAACCTCGATTCACTGACCTCCCCGGCCAGCAAAGATTGTGCAGCTCCAATATGCAACTTGGAAACCAGCGGAAATAAATGCGGCATCACATCAGCGAACCAGGAACTCCCATGTGACATAGAATGTTAGCAAAGATGAAGGCAACACTTGCTACATTGGCAATGAGTGCTCTGGGATCAATTGTATTGCTGCATACAAGGCCGAAAATTACCTCTGTGCCGGTCCAAAAGAAGATGCTTTCGACAGCGAGTGTGTTGAGTACAAGTGTAAAAAAGACGCCAATCCGGAAGCGGAAGATAGCACACGGACCACCTGCAAAGCTGTCCCCAAATCCAATGAGACAGAGTGTAATCGTGGTGAAGGATTCCCTCGCGGTAAGTATTCACGCTTGCATACACAAACACTTTCACACTCTCTTTCGTCATATGCCATATCTAATCTTACATTATTTTATTCATTTTATCACACAGGCGAATGCGACAGGGGAGACAAGTGCGATGGAGCGGGAATGTGTTCCTCGACATATTCATTCGGGCTCAATTCCGACATTTGCCGTAAGAGCAAGGAGGGAAAACTCTGCGACGCACCCGAGTATTGCACCGGTGATAGTTATACCTGTCCTGAAGACAAGAACTATGGAGATGTTGGAGTTTTAGGTGAAGACGGAGCTGAGTTGATTGAAGCAAGTGTTTGCCGCCCAGTATGCGAGAACGATGGCTGCAAAGATGATATTGAGGAGGTGTGCCCTGGCGGTACAAACGTTTGTCCTCGACGTCATCTTCGAGAGGGAGCTTGATCTAATCGCAGGTCAGCACTTTACCGCCGGATCTACCGAGATCAATGCTACTGACCTCGGTAATGGTTCCACACAAGTTTGCGTTACCATCTATCTTGATGATGCCTGGGTATTGCAGTCTAGCGATGATTCCATCAAGATGGAAATCAACACTGAAGGGAGTATCAAGTCCTCTCCCGGAAGTTATTCTTACAAGGATCTCGTGGTGGGGGAGAAGAGCTGTTATACTTTCACCAACGATGCAGAGAAAGCCACGGTGTACTTTGCTCTTCATCTTGATGTGGAGAAGGAAGGCAGTGCTGAAACAGCTTGGGCTAAGGCTGGATCAACTTCCACTGAGACATCGCTCACACCCTACCCATTCATCGGTCAAGGTACTAAATCAGGACCCAAGGTTAAGGTGACTACCAAGGGATGGGGAGAGTATCTTACCTTCAGTATCAACTGCGCCAACATCGTGGACGAAACCTGTAAGCCTTCTACCATCGGCGGCGGCACCACTACCACTGGAACCACTGTTGCCCCTGGAACTGGAACTGAAGCGCCTGCTACTGTTATTTACACCTGCACCACCGAAATTGATAGTAGTACTGCTGCATTGACTTGTCAGCACGAATCTAACGTGGAAGTAATTGGCTGCCACAATCTCTTCGGTTAGATCTGCACCCTTGGGGAGAATGCAAAGTCGATTAGAGAGACTTTGACATTATTGTTTGTTGTATTTGAGATGCTCAATCGGGAATTTGAGCATCATGACTTGTAGGAGAATTTGATTGACTTGTAGGAATAAATTAGTCTTTGACACGAAAACTTGATTGTGTTTTTCTATTGTAGCTCTCTCTTCGTGTTCAGGACTTCTGCCTTGAACATCCTGCCTGCATCATCTATTCTACCATCTTTCTCTCTATATCAGGGCACATCTCGAAATAATAATAAGCTTCTACACAAAGGCAGCTCTTGTTGTCATCTGCAACCACCAGTATTCATGAGGAAGAGGAAATTTCGTGGCTGACAAGGGAGGCGTGAGATGACAACATCATGGAGGAGAGAGGCCAGCCGAGCGGAGCATGGAGTGGCACCCTCGGACGTTATTACGTATCTCCAAAGTTTTGGGGGTATTTTATGCGTAGATACATGCGCTTATGAAGAGGTATTATTTTTTGAATCTAATAAGTATAACTTGGGTTGTCACTTACAAAATTTTTGGATGTCACATCTTCTCCGTTCAAGCTACAGAGAAAAAGCGATACCCTGCAACACACACGTTTATGGTACCATATGTACGTACATACATACGTAGGGTCGATAGTTGGTCGACACTTGGTCGATAGTTGGTCGATAGTTACAAGTATCGACCGTCGATAGTTGGTCGATAGTTGGTCGATAGATGGTCGATAGATGGTCGATAGATGGTCGATAGATCATAGATGTTCTTCTCACCCTCCCTTCACCGCTCCTCATGAGAGAGGTATTATGCAAGGTGGACAACACTACGCCAAATACTTTCTCTTCGAAGTGACACACATGGGTATACTCGCCAAAGCTTTTATTCTCTCAACTCATTTATCATCAATCACCCAGCGCCTAGCCCAGCAGCATCAAGCTATGTACCCAGCAATAAAGTAGATAAACAGTCTCAGGCGAGAAGATAATCAGCACTATTACATATGTATGCTTCCTTTAATAAAAGAGAGCCTCGGCAAGAAGTTCTAGGCTCAGATGAGGGTTCAGATGAGGGCTCACTGCTCGGCTCAGATGTTGGATTGGTAGAGAATGATGGATTCAACGATGGTTGAGATGACGGCTGAGTAGACGTAGACGGAACCAAACTGGGCTTAAATGACGGCTGAGATGAGGGCTCACTGCTCGGCTCAGAACTCGGCTGAGACGATGGCTCGACGATGGCTGAGATGATGGCTCCAATGAAGGTTCTGATGTTGGATTGGTAGAGAATGATGGATTCAAAGATGGTAGAGATGATGGTTGATCTGATTTAGATGGGACTAAACTCGGCTGTGATGACGGCTGAGACGACGGGATCTTACTTGGCTCAGATGACGGTTGAGCAGATTCCGATGGAACTAAGCTAGGCTGTGACTGACGACGGCTGTGCTGATTTAGACGGAACTAAACTCGGCGCAGATGAAGGTTCATCTGACGGTTCACCACTCGGCTGAGAAGAGGGCTGAGTTGATTTAGAGGGAGAAATAACGTTCTGTGCTCTTGCCTTATCTCGCTCAAATGTAGGCAAAGATAGAACTTCTGATTAGCACTTCCTTTTCATTCAATGAAGCAGCATATATACGTTAAATGTAATGAGACCATGTCACCTCGCTTGGCCTCAAAGATGGAGATAAAATTTAAATTCTTTGTGTGATAGAGCTTTGATTTAAGCTGACTGCAAGATTTCAATGGGCAACATTTGCAAGCCGTTTGGTGGAGCATAAGAAGTCATCTTGTGGCCAGGTATAATATTAAAAGTGTGTCATCGCCAAAAAGTGTCTTTAATTCAATAATAATAAGTAGAAAAGAGCATCCATTACATCCCCCGTAATGTCTGCAGAAAGATTGGGCGGTTGACACTTAGTCGATAGTTGGTCGATAGTTACAAGTATCGACCGTCGATAGTTGGTCGATACTTGTCGACATTTTGGTCGACAGATGGTCGATAGATGGTAGATAGATTGTCGATACTTAAGACACTAGTACAGTAACTTACGTACCGACGTGTGTGGTGCTGTCTCCGTTCAAGACATGTTACGTAAATCTCCTCATCTCCGTTCACACGCACCGCCCTCGCTCCTCTACTTATTTCATTGCAAGAGGTGAATAGATGTTATGGAAACGAAAGAAGCCATAGCTCAAAGAATATCCATAGAAAATGAGGCGGCCCAATAGAAACGCAGCAGCCTCAGTGCTCTGTGGAGCAACATGGCTAATCTGCTGCTACACCGCACTATCGTCCATCCCAACATCATTCGCGGCAGATGCAGCAATAGAGTCGCCAATTCCGCAAGAAGGTCTCTTGGATGAGGCCACAACTGATAATAGAGTGTTGGCGGATTCATCTGCAGCTGTTGTAGAATTCTCAGCGTTTAAACTTCAGCCGAGACAGTCTCTCAAAGGTGAGGTGGGCGTGTCGAATGAGCAGTCTCGTGTGCTCAAGGGTGATGCGCAGTCAACAGAACAGCCAGTTCAGCAACAGAAACAGCAGCAGAAACAGCAGCTTGTGCTCAAGAGGAGGCAGCGTGGAAATCAACGTGGAAATCAACGTGGAAATCAGCGTGGAAATCAGAAAAAGCAACGTCGTGGTAATCCACCTGGTATTAACAAACGGAACAACAACAATCGCTGGCAGAATGGAGGCAAGCCTAGTGGACAAGTTACTACCAACAACAAAAACAACAACAACAACAACAACAATAACTGGAGCAGTGGGAAGCTATGCCCCTGTCCAACTTGGCAGGGGACGAAGTGGTGGGGTGGTCGAAAATTGTTTAACCGCGGTGGATCATGGAGAGGAAACGGAGTTAATAACAATAATAAGGACATGACGTGGTGGGGAGGTAGTGGACCCGCACGTACTAGTTGGTCAACTGGCTCCGCGAATAATGCTTGGTGGAGTGGTTGGGGTGGAACTAATGGTTGGAGCACTGCCTCGAACAAATGGGACGCTTCAAATAGTTGGAATGCTCGATCTAGCTGGGGTGTGAAGTGGTGCGCTTGTCCCACTGATCCACCAACAGATCGCCCTACAGGTGAGTACGAGATGTGTATTACAGTGATTATGCTTCCTCCTCTTTCAAACTTGTGTCTGATTTTTCGTCATATTCGATTATTCTTTCTTGTAGAACATCCGACGTATCCACCGACACCACCACCGTCACTACCACCGTCACCACCTCCAACACCACCTCCGAGTCTTACTTATATGCCTACTTATCGGCCTACTCGTGCACCTGACCTTGAAACTTGCGAGTGGTTCTTTTGGGGTGCAGATGAAGCCCGAGGAGGGATCCTCGCTGACAATCAGAAAATTCCATTTCTCTATGACTGGCCCACCGTCGTCGATCTTTCGTCTGGGTCTCGACACATCTTCATTATTGATAGGAAGGGCAATGCTCAAGTTTCAGGATTTGTCGAGTCCCAGAAAGCATACCGTGGTCATCTGGGCATTAAGAGTTGGGTGCAGGGTAATAATGATTTCACCCCCGTTGATGAGGTAGTTGTTTTTATCAATGGCACCGAACCCCAAAAGATCCCTGCTCCTCGCTTCACACGTGTTTTTGCCGGGGCGGGAACGCCTGGAGATGCACGGGCCATGCATTCCATCTTGATTAGTGAAGACGGTGAAGTGTTCATGACGGGTAGTAACCATAGAGGACAGCTGTGTTTGGGAGATCAAGAGAATAGATTCATTCCTCATCATGTACCTAACTTGCCTGGTCCAGCAGTGGCTGCTTCGGTTGGCTTGGACTTTACTTTGATCTTGCTGGCAGATGGGCGAGTCTTTGGATGTGGATCTAATCAAAACGGAGAGATTGGGTTGGGCCGGAAGATTCATCAATCCCTGTTTGCCGCCGAGATCACTATTAGCAACACTTCCGAGGCAATCGTTGATTTGTCTACCGGGTGGGCATTTAGTTTGTTCCAAGGTGCTGCTGGAAATGTATTTGGTACAGGATCGAACCTTTTCAGTCAAATGTGTAAAACTACTGAAGGAGATCCCATCTTTGAAGTTGAACTCATTGAAGGCGTGTCTGATGTGCAGCAAATCTTTGCAGGAAGTGAGTCTTCTTACTTCTTGCACGACGATGGATCTGTCAAGGCGTGTGGTCGCAACGATCAAGGTCAGCTGGGGGATGGCTCATTCGCTCAGAGGAACAAGCCTGTCAATGTCAAAATCCCCAAGGGGGAAAGGATTAAGCTGATTGGATCAGGGCCCAGTGCAGTGAGCGTCTTCTTTGCTGGAGAAGAGACAGGACTAGTGTTTGCGTCAGGCATAAATGATCGATTCCAGTTGGGTTTGAATGTAAACAATGTCGCTGCTGCAAGTTCACCTTCTGAAGTTGATTTTGGTGAGGATGCTGGAATGTTCAATATCACCAAGGTCTCCGCTTCTGGTACGAATACTGCTGCTATTGCGTGTATGTTGGATGCACCGACGGAAACGCCAACTGCCTACCCCACAGATGAACCTACGACATATCCGTGAGTAAAGATGTGCAAGCTGTGATTTTTCTTTCTCGAATTGTCTCATGAACTCACCATATTTCTCTCTCAGAACGGCGTATCCAACTGATGAGCCTACTGCCTATCCAACTGATGAGCCTACTGCTTATCCCACTGCTTATCCTACTGCCTACCCTACTGCCTATCCAACCGCAGAACCTACTCAAGAGCCTACGCTCGAGCCTACAGAAGTGACAGATGAACCAACTCAATTTCCAACCGCAGAACCTACTCAAGAGCCAACATTAGAGCCCACAATTATCACAGAAGAACCGACTCAATTTCCTACCTCAGAGCCAACTCTGGAGCCAACAGCAGGACTTTTGGGCTGGTGGTTCTGGGGTGGAGAGGAGGGTGAAGGTGGAGCGCTCGGTGAAGAACAACAAGTGCCTAAATTATACGAAGAGGCAGTCATCGACTTATCTGCAGGATCCCGACACAGTTTCCTTATTAATTCGAGTGGAGAAGCGTTTGCTGCTGGTTTCATCGAGTCTGATTTCAGTTACAAGGGGCACTTGGGGATAGATGATTGGCAGGAGGGATCAAACGTAGGAAAGCTTATCGATAAAGTTGTTGATGCCGGTGGCAAGAGGGTCGACGCACCTCCATTCGTGAGAGCGTACGCTGGAGTAGGAGTGCCATCCGACTCTGGAGAGATGCACTCAATGTTGGTAGATATAGATGGAAATGTTTATACAACCGGTCACAACAGCAAAGGACAGTTATGTCTGGGAGATGAGAAGGATAGATCTGAATTTAGCCAAGTTCGTGGCATACCAAAGCCAGCCGTTGCTGGAGCGATAGGATACGAGTTCACCCTCATTCTATTAGAAGACGGCACTGTGTGGGGTTGTGGATCAAATGAGTTTGGCGAACTTGGATTAGGCCCAAAGGTGGACTTTACAAATGAACCTAACAAGGGGAATGGACTGAAAGGCATCCAAGACTTAGCATCAGGATACAAGTTTGCCGTCTTCTTGGACGATGAAAACGTAGTCTACGGAACAGGCGGTAATATCTACGGCCAACAGTGTTTCTTCACCGAAGGAGAACCCGAGACAGTTCCCACAGCCAATATATTGAATGATTTGAAAGGAACAGTGGTGCAAGTGGCAGCAAATAGAGAATCTTCGTACTATCTGTTTGACGATGGAACAGCAGTCTCGTGTGGTCGAAATGATGAAGGGCAGTTGGGTGATGGTACCTTTGTCAACACAGGTGAAGACGACCCCATCGTTGGAGTTAAGCTTAAAGGGATCCGAAGGATTGGTACAGGACCAAGTGCTCAGACTGTCTTCTTCGTCACCGACGACAGTGTGTTTGGAGCTGGCCTAAATGATCGCTTCCAGCTTGGTATTGACGATATAGGTTCAGAGAACAACCCCTATAAAGGTCAAATTCGAAGGAGATGTGTTTATTGATGTCATTTCAGCCCTCTGGCACGCATTCTCTTGCAGCGGGGGAGTATGTAGAAACATCAAGACGGAAGGACATACCCTGCCGTAGAGAAGGGAGCGAAGAAGTTACCGCTTAAAAAGAGAAAATTTATGACTTGAATAATTCATGTATTGTAAAAACGTAGAGACTTATGTGAGACAGGTCTCTGTACTTGTAGTTACAACTTTGTTTTGTATCTCTCAGACCATCTCTCTCCTCTCTCTCTCTCTCTCTCGCATTCGTCTCTATGTGTCATTATGTTCTGCTAAAGGATCATATCTTTAGTGGCAAGTAACCCCGTTCCCCACCCCCTGTACAATAGCCATGATGAATCTCTGGTCTATACGATCCTTCCCAGCTTCGGCAGCGACCTCAGCTCATGTCCCATTATCATCACTTCTCGACTCTTCATACTCCTCCGATTCGAAACCATTTCACTATGCAATTTTCGAACACAATGGTTGTAGATTAGAGTTGCAAACCAAGGCTTGACCACACAATGTAAAATGAACAGACCAAATATCCCTCACATCTGTCTCACGACAATCCTCACACTGCTCTCGTCCATCCCGACACTTGCCCCTTGCATCCACGATACGCTTTTTCCTTCATTTTCATATCAAATCGTGGAGCATCCACCATTTGATTGACACGACATCGATTCCATTCCACCCCCTTCTCCGGATGTAGTTCCACCAAAGTAATAAGAACAAATACCCTGAACTTGAGCTCCTCCATAGAAATAACCATACTTGCCTCCCCATCCCTCCCTCCCGTCATGTATTCCCCTGTTAGTACTAAATCGACGTATTCGCAAACACATCTTCGTCAGGTCGTAACATGAGGAAACCACCCTGTACTCTCGGCATACTTTTCTCCACCGGGGTTGATCATGTTGTAGTCCTCTGGTGTAGAATGCGTCTATTCGTTGTTGTACAGCGATTGATGAAACATCCTCCTTGTGATTACTACCATCGCTACTCGTATACAATGATGAATTGGCAATTGATCCACCATCTTGCGCCTCGCATCATCATGATGATGATCATATTGCCATCACCACCAATATTCTCATCTTCCATCAACATGACATCAACAACTCATCCATCGGTCTCAACACCAACGAATCAAATCCAAAATAACCGCCACCGGCTCCTTCACGTGTACGCAATACAACTTCAAAAACTCCTTGGCCCCACAACAACTTGCACCATCAATATTCTCCTTAAAAACTTGGTCTGTATATCCGATTGTGAAACGGTGTATTCCGCACGAGAACTTGGTAGCCCCAATTGCTTCATGGTGTGACAACTGCAAGAGGTGGCGGCGGGTGTATGATTGCATCCATTTGATAATCGTATTTGCTGCTCGTGGTGTTGTGAGCTAGATGATGCTGTGCTTGAGGACGGCTGCTCCCTGTGTGATAGAAGATGTGGCTTCTTTGGCGGAGTAATTCTTTTCGCTGCACCCTGTGATTGTTACTCGTGTAGGCGATGACTGGCTTTTTCTTTGGCGTTTATTTTGCTGTTGTGGCGGTGCATTTTGAGTTGTTGCGCCTCTCATCAAGGAGGTGGCGGCGGCGGCATTATTGATGTGGTCCATTACTCCTATTTGCCTATGCGATGAACGGCGATGAATTGAAAGACCAGGCCGATCAAAGAGATGGAGAATGCAGTCACGAGTAGCATGTTAGTGATGAGCGAGATTCGGATGCGGCCGCTACTGCTGTTTTTTCGAGGTTTGTGTTGTTGCGTTGTCTTAGGCAGGGGCCATGGTGGTGGAGAGAGACTGACTGGGAGAGATGATTGATACAATACTCTACCCCATATTATCATCTTCTTTGCCTGACTTGCAGCTTTGGCGGAATATTTTGGCTGTGGCGGAGTAATTGAGACAGGCGCTCTCAATGCTGGTCGGTATGTACAAGATATTGTACATAGAAGTAATTACCACCTACCTACTTACCTACCTATCTAGTTACCACCAAATCTACCCATAAGATTGAACAACCACGCTGCCGTATCTTCTGCTTTGCCTTCAAGTCTGCCTATGATAAGTTGGCGTTTTTAGAAAACTCGCGAGCTGTTTATACATATTTGATTAGGGCGTATAGATAACACATGACTCATTGATTAGAAAATTGCATGATTTTCCTTAGCATGGCTGGGCAAGATGATCTGTTTGTAAGCTGTATGTATGGCGATGGAAGTTGAGAAGGGCACTCTTTCTTTCGAAGCGACTATTGATTTTTTGAAGGAGGGGAAGAGAGGGTCGCTATATACTGTTTACTGGTTTGAGAAGATATTACAGTTTGTAGGAGATCTTTAATCATCATAATTCAGTCATAACTGTTGCCCCCTCAACTCCGTCTTCGTGTCATCCGCGCATTCAGGAGAGACGGGTTTCAGAGTCAGATTTAGATATTGGCCGCTGCTACTTGAGACTCTTCTATCTCATTGCTCAGCAATCACCGGGCACTTGCAACTGTAAATCTCCTCCCCTTGAATTGCAGTGATTTCTTCCTCAGCATGAACCGCAATCAGATCTTTTTTCATTTCATTAATTGTTCCTCCCTCTTCTGCATCCGTTGTTGTCAGTATCTTCCGATTTCGGTTTCGTGCGCATTCACACATGCATTGGCAGCACATTGAGGGATGCTGTCAGAGAATGTAGCCGCTACTGGCTAGTGAAATCTTGTATTTTTTTGCACAACCCGCGGAGCAGTGTAATCTCGTCACTTTGTCTTGCCATCTTTTCCTTCTGAAGATCGAGCTCCTCCTGTTGCCCAGCAATCTGCGCCTTTTGAAGTTCAATTTCCCCCTTCATTTCATCTAAAGTGCTTCTCTTTTTCTTGCGTCTGTATCATCTGCACTCTTATCACCCGATTCAGCTGCATGTTTTGTCCATTTCTCGTTGATTGCTTCCCAATGTGGAAAAGATCCATTCGTCCATCTCCATTACGAATAGCACAATAACTGAGTTTGAACTATGATGTCCGTAAATTGCTTGTAGCGATTGCACGGGTGTAGCAACCGTACTGACCTGAGGGCGATAAGGACGAACAAACAGGTCATCAATCAGTATGCCAATAAGTAATGAGGATCAAGTGAATAGAAACAGAAAAAAAACCCACTGGACCAAACCTTTACATATAAGGCGAAACAGTGTGTGACCGAACACAAAGCACACCCCACCAATGAAATATCGAATTCTTGAACAGCCGATGGGGTGTCTAATTCTTTGATGAGTGATAAAATCAGCTTGGTTTCCGCCCAATCATATCTTTCGCAAGGAAGGCAGTCATTAACAAACAGAAAATTGCCCAACCAGCATCAGTCAAATCGGCTTTGTCCTTACACACATCCGAGTCGGGAGGACATTTCCAGGTGAATTGTATGTCAATCCTGTCGTCTTGCAAGTTGGCTTCCGAAGCTATGATGAAGAAAATGAGAATCAAAATCTGTATGCCAAGTGTCGCAAAAGCTAACACGCAGCCAGCGAACTTGTCTGTGACAAAGTATGAATACACTGAATTTTTGCCAATTTTACTCAATGCATACTTGTCGGCTTCTTCGATTGACTCCCGTACAGAGTGTTCACTATAGTTGCGCTTGCGATATAGATAAAAAAAAGAGGGAGACCATGCAACAAAATGCAACGAAACCAGCAAGGAGAACAGCAGCAAAGGTGCCGTAGTTAAGGCCCAATTTAGAAATTTGTGTTTCGTCTTGGGGATAACAATCCTCATTTGCATTACCTAACGCGCGGTGTCAATAAAAGCTGGTGAGAGGTAATATCGAAAGCAACCTATTCGAATGAGGCAGCGTTAATGATACTTACAACACATCGTACAATGTTCACACTTGAGAGCCTCATCAAAGGCAGAGGGGACGCCACAGTCTGTGACGAATGTGGATTTGTTGAATATGCTCTCGTCTAACTGTGGTATTGGTATATTTGGCAGTTTGGTAATTCTGTTGCTTTGCAATTGGAGAAGTTTGAGTCCCTTCATCTCTGCCAAGCATTCAGGTGCCGCTCCTGTGAAGGCGTTGTAGCTTAGACGCAGATAAACGAGTTTAGAAAGCTTGCCAAGCTGGGTCGGAATCGATCCCTGTTTATAGGAAGATAAAGGGAATTGTGAGATTGGCGTGAAATAGTAAGTATCTCAATGAAGCATTGCATGATCATATAGACATCACCTTAATGTCGTTGTCACTCAAGTCCAACTCTTTGATGAAGCGAGGTTCCCAACGCTCTCGCTCATCCTCCCTGACAAGCCATTGTTGGTAAGGTTCAGCTTTGTCACGTGATTCATGTCGTCGCAAGTAACCCCCTTCCAATCACAGTAGCTTGCATACTCATCTCTCCAGTTAGTTTCATCCGTCCACTCTACTCCCTTGGCCACATCATAGAAGTCGCTCAAGGCATTTCTATCTGGCGGACACAATGTTGTGTCATTTTCTAGATCAAACTCTTTGACACTAACTTGCATGCAAAGACTACGAGGAGCAGTGGTCAATGTGTCGTGGAAACGATTCCGTTTCAACAGGACAGAAGCACCTTCCAGTTGACCGACCTGAAAAGGAATGGTCCCGGTGAAGGTATTATTTGAAAGGAAAAGCCGTTTCAAGGAACCTGTAGTTCACGACGGCACAGGTATTAGTATTAGTAGATTATCTGCTTCATGATACGATGATAAATGATACGGCTGAAAAGATAAACCAAATAGTGTACTTACCTTCTAGCTGACCAATCTGAGATGGAATTGTACCTTTCAAAAGGTTGTTGGACAAATCGAACATTTCCAGCACTGCCAAGTTGCCTACGAGAGATGGGATAGTACCTGTTAGCCTGTTACCAGCTAGGTTCAGAACCTTGAGTGAAAGAGATCTCCATACATCGTCTGGAATTGATCCTGTAAAGCCACTCGCTTGGTTAGACAAGTCAAGCTCTTCGAGAGTTGCAAAAGAGTCTGCGAAACCAGGAAGCTTCCCAGAAAGAGCGTTGGATGAAATGTCGAACTGACGTAACTCACGAAGACTATTCAATGAATCTGGAAGGCTCCCACTTATATTGCCGTTTGCTATCTTGAATTCACGTAGCTTTGGAATATTATTGAACGAGTCAGAAAGGGTACCGTAAATTTGATTGCTCGATATAAAGAATCGCTCAGTGTTGGGTGGGATATTCTCCAAAATATTTGAAGCATTGTTTTGGATGACATTGTTGCTCACGTCACAAAATCGTAGCGTTTGGAAGGATCCCTTGTACTTTTTGAAGCGCAAAGACGTAAATCTGTTGCTGCTAAAGTCGGCATGTGTTAGCGATGTAGCGACGAGTGCGTCCAAGTCTCCGCTTAATTGATTTCCCGAGACGTCGAAGTGGGTAAGTGAATGAAGATTGTAGAGTGGACGATAATCGATTGTACTGGTGAGCTTGTTCTCTGCCAAGTCAAGACTCTTGAGGTTGTAAAGATTTACCAATCCATACTTTTGAAATAACCATGTGTCTTTAAGCATGAGCATGATTTCGTTTATTGTCTGTCTTTGGAGCTTGCTAATGCTAATGCTAGGCATGATTTGGAGTACAAGGCCAAGGCCGGTGTATACTGGAAACTGGCCTTCAAGATTGTTGTTCCTCAAATTGATACTGGTGACATACCCGTCAGCGTCGCAAGATATTCCATACCATTGGCAGTAATCTACTGATGTATTCCATCCATCATTGTTTGTCCAGTTCTGACCGTTTGTGTTGGTGTATATCTCCACCAGACCTCCTCTCTCAATCAGTCGTGGATCGAACAATTCTAAAGCCAAGGCGTAATTTCTAAGGTCGTCTTGGAATTGACTGCATGGATTTGCAATCTCTTGGCTTGTATTCAGGGTCCTTGACTTGAGCGTATGTCCAACTCTCTGAGCGTAGTTGAAGAAATCGCAGTAGCACTGTGGGCTTTCAAGATTAAAATGGCCCCTGTTTAACCCCCAGGACGTGGTGAAAGACATGTAATCTCCACAGCAATATTCAGCCGCATGATCGCAAGCTTCGCCTACTCCTGTATCTTCGCAAAGACGTGACCAAAAGTCGGACTTGCACTCATTGTACAAACGTTTAGTTTGGTTGGAATTACCAAAACTACCATTGACGATTTCGACTTGGTCTGTAGTCTCACAGCAAAAAGACTCAGCTTGATTACACAATGGCGACACGAAACCATCCTTGATCCCCAAGAAGTTGACGTTGATATACTTTTGACATTTTGACCTCAAATCCTCACACTAAAGACGACAATAACAACACGATGAAAACATTGAATTAGACACATGAGCTAATCTAATTCCAAAGCAAAGAACGTGTTTGACTTACAGTACGACTTCCCCCTCCGCAACGACAACAGTGTTCTTTTGCCGAGCCGGTCTCCCGACCCAGCGTATCCACATATTTAGGACATCGATTAGGATTAGGGTTATACCAATCGCATGAACTATTGTCCATATCCTTCCACCCTGGAGTATCGACACAAGACTGTGCTGGATCAGCTGACATTGTTGGAGAGCTTGGTGATCTGGGAGAGCTGAATAGAGCAGCTGACTTTTCATCAAATTTCATACGACGATTGGTAGCAGCAACATCAGTTGGTGAGAAAACGGGAGGAGGCGTAACCGCTGCCACTGGGCTGCTGATAATGTTGGGCAATGTTGATGCCTCATTATCCGATGTGAGGTCTTCTTGACGAATAGGCCTAGATGCAGACGGTGGCAAGGCTGGTGGAGCCTTCCCATCTCCCGATCCATCACTTTGATGAATTAGTGAGAGGGGGAAAATCAATGTCGTGATGGAGCTAAATTCAACCTGTTAGATGACAGCAAGATTACAGTGGGAAGGGATTTACTTTGCTTGTTCCTCGATGGTGCGGTTTCGTAGCAATCGTTGGTTGGATGTGAGGTGTTAAGTTTCCGCTTCGCGCAAAAGTAGACTTGGATGTTATCTCGAACGTGGACGGGACGCTATTGCATGCCAATCGCTATTATGACGTTCCACCGAGACTACGCGATGTAATAAAAGAAGTACGGCGGCGGCAAAGCCATTCCGTTGTTCAGTAGTGTTAACAAGTAGTTATTTTCAATATTTCCAAAAGTGGCCGCCATTGCGGGTTTTGGTGCTCAAAAAGAACTCGCGCATCAAGCAGATGGCCGATCTTATCCGGCGATCTTCAGCGATCAAGATTCCCTTTTAGAATCTTTAGAATCTTTCATGTGTGACACTTTACACAGAAACAACAACTGTGCTGTTGCATTTACAATTTCAATATGTCTTCCGACGACATTCAACACTCCCCAATCAACTGTACTTGTTGTTACGTTGATATCTCCCCAATTTTCTTCCCAGTTTCTTTCCTAATTCCATTTAAATACATTCCCAACATACTGTGTCAGTATGGACCTGCTCTCGAGCTCTGCCAACCCTATCAGACAACTCACGAATTCTCGGTTCGACGCTCCCCTGATTTCTAGCAGTTCGTGCCTGCATCAACTGAAAGGCTGGAGACATTGCAAAACCCATTTCGTTTTCAACCAATCCTTCTTCAATCAACTCAATCAACGCTAGTAAACCTCCATTGGTACGCCTGCAAAGTCCTGTATGAGAAAAACAATCATTGGGGTCATAACGCCCAAATGGACCTCCAGCCCGAAATACCCGAATGATATCATCACTTCTGATACGGCGCCTCAAGGTTTCAATCCAAAAATTACGAATGCATAGTGCATGGGGTTCGCATTCTTCGATGCAGTCAGATACCACCCTAGCTTTCTCTACCATCTTCGCTCCATCTCGCTTGTAACTGAAGGATAAGTATAATGGCTCGAAGGTACGAAATTCTGCATTGCCAGAGAGACGTAACCATGAGTCTTGGATTTCATGCGTGTAGTTATAAAATTGGAACTCATTCCCAAATAAAGCCTCCATCTTCTTCATCTCCTTTCTGATTGCATCCATCCACAAGGTGTTCTCGTTTTCATTGTCATATACCATAGCCTGTTGATAGGATCTTGGTACCTTGGCTATCTTGGTCGCACGATACCATATAGCAGGATAATCTCCGCAATAATCTTCAGCTGTATCTCTGGTCACAACATGTCCGGGCACAACACTTTCATCTTCTTGTGTAACCAACATTGGAAGTTCATCCTCACTATCCTCATCATCATTCTCTGTCTCAATGACTTGTTCCTCATCATCATCCTCTGTCTCAATGACCTGCTCCCCAGTTTCCCCAACGACTGTCTCAATTATCTGCTCCCCAGTTTCCCCAACGACATCATCCAAGTAGTATCCTGTCACATCGTTTAAATCCGTGTACACTCTCCCATCAGTGTGGATCTCATCATATCTTCGTGGGTCCCATGGTATGTCACTAGTCATGGTAATATGTGGCAAGGTATCCATTTCAGCATCC
>JAHBBA010000190.1:0-25618 GCA_018806925.1 Skeletonema costatum | reverse complement strand
CTTCCCACAAAGTGCTCACCTACAGCCGTAGCCGCTCATCTGCAAAGACCGGCGGTAACGACACCCTAAGAAAGAATGATAAGGCCGCCAAAAACGTATCATGCCCAACGTACCGTCTTGTCCATCATTCTCGCCGCCTTGGTCATGGCGGGTGCCTTAATGAGCGGCTTCGCATTGGACAATTCATCGGCGACAAATATTTCGTTGGAAAAATAATCGCCGACAAATATTTCGTGCAAGGTAATTTGAAGATTGTCCAAAATCAAATCATGACCGTGGCATCGTACAGCAATACAGTGATCACTGATCTCTTTAGCATTATTTCTTTCCCCTCTGCATATGCCGAGAATCATCCTCCTCCTCAGACGATGATGACGATGACTCTCTGACGACAATGGGGGCGAACAAAGCCACCCATTTCACTGTCTAAGAGAAGATCCCCGACGGATCATGCCCACATGGGTCCAACGTCCAACATTTCTACAACCACATGGGTGAAATGGAAACAAAATTGTCCACTTGTAACACCGAATACGATGAAGATAACGAATACTCTGAACTAATTGACGGAAGATCCAATATACCAAAAAATATTCTTTGAAGAGAATCTATCGTTGGAGGATAAGTGTCTCTGGTTGGATCATACCATGCAGCAATGTGCTACTACCGCCCTCATTATCATGAGCCATTCGTTCATTTGTCAGCCGCGTATACTGATGTCAAGCGTGTGGTGTTCGTGGGAGGGGGTGACTCCATGTTGTTACATGAGGTGCTCAAATATCCCTCGTTGGAGATGGTAGTTGGGGTTGGAATTGGATCAAGTCGTGACACGTAATTCGTTTGAGCATTTCAAGACACAGCCGCATTTTGATGATGAGAGGGTCCAATGGTGGTTTGGTCGATGGTGCCAAGAGCTTGACGCTGCTGCCACGAGAGTACTTTGGGACATTTGATTTGGTATTGTTGGATTTGTCCGAGACTGTTATGAGTATGACTGTGACCGAAGGATTGGATGTGTTTGGTGCAATGAAGTTGTTGTTGAGTCCAACAGGGATCATGGTGAAGAACGATTTTGGATATTTTGAGGGGTTGAGTAGGGTGTTTGACACTTGCATTCAATTGGATATCCAGGATGTGTTTTACATTTGTGACTATGAGTTGGTGCTTTGTGGGACGGATCAGGTGGACTTTTTGAATCCCAAGTTTGATCATTTGAAGGGAGTGGAGGGATCGACGTTTAATGTGGACACGTTGGTTTACAAGCCGCAGGAGGAGGGCAGGGATGATCATTGGGGACCATTGACGGATTACAGCAAGTATTGGGGTGAGCCTCGGGATTGCCTTCCCTCCGGAACAGCAAAGAAGGTCGATGATGAATCAATTGCGTATGCGGGAGTGTTGATGATTGTGGAGGCGGAGAATGTGTCCAATATGGAGTCCATTTCTGAATTGGAGGGTCCATTGAAGCAACTGGGATACACTTTCATTACAACTTCGTCTCAACCCAGTGAGAAGAGTGGCGGTATGAAACATGTGATTGTCTTGGAGGAGGGTTATCTTCTAATGGAAAGCTGGCCGGATGCCAACTACTGTAAAATTGACATTCACCTGTGGGGAAGATTTGAGAAGCAAGAAAGCATTCGTTCCAAAGTCCTCGACATGCTTGGGAGCAAGGAAGGAGATTGGCAATCTTACCGCATCGTTACTGGAGGAGTGAGGGGGTGCCATACCCGAGCAGATGACTTGGAATCGACTGGACCTGATTTGTCGATAATTGGAGTATGCGATGAGGTGAGGGAGGGCAGCAGCAGCAAATCAGTCGTGTTGGACGCTTCAAGTGATGATGAGGCAGTGTTGGGTCCTATTATTGAGGCTGGTCTGGACGAGATCATTCCCACTATTGTTGGTGCGGCTAATGGCAAGGATGCAATTGTCATTTGTGGACCAAAGGGAAGTCCATGGCCGTGCGAAGGCGAACCTCGAAAAGAAAGGATATGACACCTTGACCACATTCTACTCCTGTCCCGTGAAAGAAGATGAGATGGACAGGGGAAAGTGGCGTGAGCAATTGAGTTCGGGCGGCGATTCCTTCCAGAGGAGTTTGTCCTTTGTGGCAGGAAAGCTGGCGATGCCCTCAAAGATATCTCACGAATGTCGTCTTACCCTGAAGTCGTGGTGGTTGATGCTCTTGCGCCTTCGGAGCACGTTTCCACTGTCCATGATCAGTTCGTAGAGATGTGGGTCAATCACATTGATGAGCCCTTCGTCTTCTTCGTTCCCATTATTGATGCGACAGATGAGCAGCGTACCTCCTTCATCAAGTCTCGTTTTAACATACAGGACAAGGAGCCTCGAGTTTTACTCTGAAATATATGCTGGTGACGGAGACAAGACCATGTCCTTTGGACTCGTCCACGCTGGAACGTCGGCCTCCTTCCTCCGTTTGAGGGAGTCGCTGAGCAAATTGGATCAAAACGACCACGTCAAGTTTTCGGACTTGCGTAGGGTGTCTATTCGTGGAGCTGCGAGGTTTCAGACTGATTACGACTCAGTAACGTTCAAGCAGGACGACTATGACCAACAACCAGGCCTGGAGCAATTCTATGGTCAACGTGCAATTGGTCTCCAGACTGTTTTTCAGCTTGCCTTGAAAGATGCAGAGGAGTCGTTGACAGCATTGAGCATCTCTGACGCAGCTAATGCTGCCACCAAGAGAATGAGCAAAGGTGTTGTTGAAGAGTCATTTCATGAAATGGGTGAGGGTGCGCTATACGTCGCCTTGATGCCGAATGCCCAAGTCGTCGTCACGTGGGATGGAGCAGGAAGTGTCAATGTGAACATATTTACCTACGATGAAACAGTGAACACAAGAGTCGCTTCGTTTCCAAGTTCAAAGCTTCTCTTCCAAGTATGAATCTTGTGCTTAAGGACGAGTTCCCTAGAGGATACGGAAAAGTGATTAACAAGTCCGACAAAGTCAACCGCGGTGAAAGTCCAAGCTGTTATGATCATTACAAACTTTGCCAGAATCTGTCTAAGGCTGGACGTTGTGAGGACGATGCGAAAGATTTTACGCATGTTAAATGTCGTTTCTCTTGTGGTCTATGCGAGAAGGATGGTTCTCGTGATGAGCTCTAGAGAGATATGTGAGATACATGTGAGGGGATTGACACGGAATGGGAATGAAGGGGGAACGACAAGTTGTAACTATTAAGTTGTTACTTTAAAAAGATTGTGCACATTGTTCGTACTTGAAGGTGATTTGGATCTGCTTGCACAGGTCCTCATGGAACAAACTCCGAATGTTTATGACCTTGTTCTTATCAAGTACAGAAAGAAGTCCATCTACCCAAAACCAAGCCTATGTCTGAAAGCAGCGGTAGGTACGGACACCAAGGCGAAGGCCGCGAATAAGACGACTTGAAGTTGGAGCTTGATCATATAAAGCTCTTTTGTCCTCCTTTCCACCGCCCCTATCGTTAATGTCGTCTCTATTGCATTTTTATGTTCTTGCAGCACCTCTCAGAGCAGAGGCAGAGAGTATGTTATGAAGCAATGTTTTGGGACCGAGGTCACCCTATCCACTATACCCCCGTATGTGACTTCTATGTGTTCCACGGGTGTCACACTATGCTTATATAGGCTTAAACTGCTGCTCTCGTTGAGCAAACTCCGAATCCGGGGAGCAACACTTCATCAAATTATTTTTTGAATTCACTAGTTGTACCCTAGCTGAAGCCCCTCTTTCCCCTTCTTTCCTCCCTTCTCCTTGGCGGCCATCAGGCATCAACTTTACACTAAGATTCACGCACTATCTCATGCCACTTAGATGCAATTCTTGTATTGCTTTGTTGCTCACTGGATTCGAACTCAGCTTGATCTCACGATTCCATACATATGCCCAGCATACACATAGCACGAATATTTGCATAGAAGTCACATTGCTGATAGGGTGACCATACGGGTCGCCTTTTGTTTTCACTTACTTTGCTAGAGTAGGTGTTGGCGTTTGTGCCGATACAGTTGCCGTCACTCTCCTTTTGGATCTGCGATCTTGTTTTCGCCTCAATTTTTTGCAAGCGTACTATGACCATGACACCGTTCGTTCACAGTACAGAACATCACCATCACCATCACAGTCACAGAAGAAAGACAGGAGTAAGAAGAAGAAATGGCAATGGATGTGTTTGCCTGGGCGGATGACCAGCAAGAGAGGAGGTGTCGAGAATTCTATCGACGTGGTTCTCATGACGAGCTCTAGATCTAGAGAGAGAGATACATTGATTGCATGGCAGAGATACTGGGCAATCAAACATTAACATTAGCACTAAGGGGGTGCACGGGTGCGCCTTTCACGTGTTTTTTGAAGGTTCACGTGACCTTGTGGTCTGGCCGTACTTCTGTTTTCTCTTTTTTCTCGACAAATTTGAAATTGGCCACCAAATTTGTTTCGGCGCTTCTGAAATCGTGCCAAAACTGTTGACGCCTATCCATAGTGAGTTTTTTGAGGGGCTATTTTTCCAGTGATGGACACATGTGTCCATCACTAAATGCTAGTAAAACTACTAGAAGAGCCCTTTTTTATAGTTCGGACACACTAGTAGTAGATAGGCCTATCGGGATCTAACGTTTAATATCCCAATTAGATCCCGATAGTCCGGCAAAACGTAGAATACGTACTAGTGTCCTAAATACACGCTCAGCATAATCGTTGGAGTCTGGTCGATAGACTCCGGTAAAATCGGTGATGGACACATGTGTCCATCACAACTCACTATGGATATCAGCTGTTTTACACCCATATTCCTTACTTAATCACCGATATGCCTAAAAGCAACCGACTAGTACACCCGCCGTCCTGTGACGCGTGTACTGATGTACATATTGTCCCAAAATTCCTCGTACAAGCTGAGATATGCGTGTAAAACCGCTCGCTGTCGCGACAAAAATGACTGTCGGCACCTACCACCAACCCCTCCACCAACCATTCCTTACAAGACTGCCCTACCAAACACCTATCGGGCGGCTAGATATTGCATTTATTATACAAGGATGGCAGGGTTAAGCCGGCGACACAAAAGTAGAACTCGGCATGCCGTGAAGAAGAAGGAGATAGCAGCAGCAGCAGCGGCTGCTGCTGCTCCTCCTGAAGCCGAAGAAGATGATGCCGTCGGTGCTGACACAAACATCGACGTACCAACGCCTGTCGTTGCCGCTGCTCCTACAACAACGATACAATCTGTAAAGTGGTCTAGAGCATACTTTGCTAACCAGCGTGATATCGAAAAGGCAAAGAATGATACCCTCCAAAAGACTGTAACTTCTCTCGTCTCGATGTCGAAAAAGCTGACGGGGTCATTGCCATGCAACAACAAAAACATGAACGTGACATCGAAAAAAGGGACGACTTAGTAGACAAGGCCCGCGAAGCCAAGAGACGTAAGCAGTCAGAGGCATCGGAGGATAGTCGCAAGCACAGTGAGGAAATGAAGCGAACGATTGAAGAATTGAAGAGATACAAATTGATTGCTAAGGAGGCAACTATTAACAAAGAGAAAGCTGAGAAGGAGACGGAAAAGATGAGGAAAGAGAATGATGACATCAAAGAGAAATGGGAGGCATTGATTGCATCACACCGGGATGAATTGAAACAGGAGAAAGAGTTGACGGATAAAGCCAAGCTGGAAGGAAAGGCAGCTTTGCGTGCGAAAGAAAAGGAATATTCCGATGTAATGGAGAAGAATGCTGAGCGTGAGAAGAAGCGCCGAGACGAAGTCAAGTGACATGCGGCAGAGGAAACAGCAGAAGCTAGCAATAAAATGGCAACCGCTAGAGAAGATTCAAGAGCAGCGCAAAGTATGAAGTCAAAGGCAGAGGCACTAGAGAAAGAGGCTATTGTCAAAGAGAGATTTGTTCTTCAACGTAATGCCACAATTCAATATGATCAATGCGCCAAAATAGAAGAACTGGAATGTGAGTTGCGTAGGTGCAAAGAATTGTTAGAAGATAGCACAGGAGTGGTGGTGGTGGTGTAACAAGTAATTTATGTTTTCTGTTTCCTAGTCTTAGTCATTGCTTGATCGTGACGCTCCCCCCACACGTGCTGCCGTCGTCCCTCCGCCTCCGTCTCCATATGTTCCATTGACAGCAGTAATGGGTATCCTCCTTGCTCGTCGGTCCATCGACGATGATGTTGCGGAAAAGAGAGCTGATGTGTCATGATGACGCAAAGGTGTCACAATGACAACGAGAAGAGCAGACGTGACTCTTCTATTAGCTTCTCACGGGACGTAATCCTCGCCGTGCTTGTTGAAGTTGGGTGGTGACATACTAATTCCTACGTACCGCTACACAGTTTTTTTGTTCGTAGTCGAGTCAAGTCGCTAATTCCTCGCCTACCGACAACCTTTTCCCCTAACCCCCCTGCGAATCCAGCCCTACCTTTTGGTACGTGCCCAAAACACCCTAAACATGTTGCTACACCGTCGCACACCCTATCTGGCCCTGCGAATCAAGCCCTAGGCTGGTTGGTACGTGTTGTGAAATCTTTGTGTTTTTGTGGTGTGAATGTGTGTATGTGTCGTAATGACTTTCTAGTGTCAGGCGAGGGATTATTTCCCGTCCACTTTCTCCATAAAATTTAGAACACATAAGTATCCTGAGTCTGGGAAATAATCATGATAAGGACCGCTGAACTGCGGCAACAATAAAGCAACCATGGAGCTCTAGCCAACCAAGTCCCACCCAACGATACAGGCAGCTGCATCTGCAGGGAATGATGCTCAACCATCCGAAGCAGCCGCCGCCGCCTCTTCCCCAAAGTGCTCACCTACAGCCGTAGCCGCTCATCGACAAAGACCGGCGGTAACGACACCCTAAGAAAGAATGATAAGGCCGCCAAAACGTATCATGCCCAACGTACCGTCCTATCCGTCGTTCTCGCCGCCTTGGTCATGGCGGGTGCCTTAATGAGCGGGCTTCGCATTGGACAAATAATCGGCAACAAATAATTCGTGCAAGGTAATTTGAACATTGATACAGTGATCACTGATCTCTTTAGCATTATTTCTTCCCCTCTGCATATGGCAGAATCCTCCTCCTCCTCAGGCGATGATGACGATGACTCTTCTGACGACAATGGGGGCAACAACAACCCATATCACTGTCTAAGAGAAAATCCCGACGGATCATGCCACATGTGGTCCAATGTCCAACATTTCTACAACCACATGGGTGAAATGGAAAACAAATGGCCCACTTGTAACACTGAATACCATGAAGATAACGAATACGCTCAGGAAATTGACATGAAGCATTCCAATATCAAAAAATATTCTTTGAAGAGAATCTTCATTTGGAGGATAAATGTCTCTGGTTGGATCATACCATGCAGCAATGTGCTACATACGGCCTCATTATCATGAGCCATTCGTTCATTTGTCAGCCGCGTATACTGATGTCAAGCGTGTGGTGTTCGTGGGAGGGGGTGACTCCATGTTGTTACATGAGGTGCTCAAATATCCCTCGTTGGAGATGGTATTGGGGTTGGAATTGGATCAAGTCGTGACACGTAATTCGTTTGAGCATTTCAAGACACAGCCGCATTTTGATGATGAGAGGGTCCAATGGTGGTTTGGCGATGGTGCCAAGAGTTTGACGCTGTTGCCACGAGAGTACTTTGGGACATTTGATTTGGTATTGTTGGATTTGTCCGAGACTGTTATGAGTATGACTGTGACAGAAGGATTGGATGTGTTTGGTGCAATGAAGTTGTTGTTGAGTCCAACAGGGATCATGGTGAAGAACGATTTTGGATATTTTGAGGGGTTGAGTAGGGTGTTTGATACTTGCATTCAATTGGACATCCAGGATGTGTTTTACATTTGTGACTATGAGTTGGTGCTTTGTGGGACGGATCAGGTGGACTTTTTGAATCCCAGGTTTGATCATTTGAAGGGAGTGGAGGGATCGACGTTGAATGTGGACACGTTGATTTACAAGCCGCAGGAGGAGGGCAGGGATGATCATTGGGGACCATTGACGGATTACAGCAAGTATTGGGGTGAGCCTCGGGATTGCCTTCCCTCCGGAACAGCAAAGAAGGTCGATGATGAATCAATTGCGTATGCGGGAGTGTTGATGATTGTGGAGGCGGAGAATGTGTCGAATATGGAGTCCATTTCTGAATTGGAGGGTCCATTGAAGCAACTGGGATACACTTTCATTACAACTTCGTCTCAACCCAGTGAGAAGAGTGGCGGTATGAAACATGTGATTGTCTTGGAGGAGGGTTATCTTCTAATGGAAAGCTGGCCGGATGCCAACTACTGTAAAATTGACATTCACCTGTGGGGAAGATTTGAGAAGCAAGAAAGTATTCGTTCCAAAGTCCTCGACATGCTTGGGAGCAAGGAAGGAGATTGGCAATCTTACCGCATCGTTACTGGAGGAGTGAGGGGGTGCCATACCCGAGCAGATGACTTGAAATCGACTGGACCTGATTTGTCGATAATTGGAGTATGCGATGACGTGAGGGAGGGCAGCAGCAAATCAGTCGTGTTGGACGCTTCAAGTGATGATGAGGCAGTGTTGGGTCCTATTATTGAGGCTGGTCTGGACGAGATCATTCCTATTGTTGTTGGTGCGGCTAATGGCAAGGATGCAATTGTCATTTGTGGACCCAAGGGAAGTCCATGCCGTGCGAAGGCGAACCTCGAAAAGAAAGGATATGACACCTTGACCACATTCTACTCCTGTCCCTTGAAAGAAGATGAGATGGACAGGGAAAGTGGCGTGAGCAATTGAGTTCGGGCGGCGATTCCTTTCCAGAGGAGTTTGTCCTTTGTGGCAGGAAAGCTGGCGATGCCCTCAAAGATATCTCACGAATGTCGTCTTACCCTGAAGTCGTGGTGGTTGATGCTCTTGCGCCTTCGGAGCACGTTTCCACTGTCAATGATCAGTTCGTAGAGATGTGGGTCAATCACATTGATGAGCCCTTCGTCTTCTTCGTTCCCATTATTGATGCGACAGATGAGCAGCGTACCTCCTTCATCAAGTCTCGTTTTAACATACAGGACAAGGAGCCCGAGTTTTACTCTGAAATATATGCTGGTGACGGAGACAAGACCATGTCCTTTGGACTCGTCCACGCTGGAACGTCGGCATCCTTCCTCCTTCCTCCGTTTGAGGGAGTCGCTGAGCAAATTGGATCAAAAACGACCACGTCAAGTTTTCAGACTTGCGTAGGGTGTCTATTCGTGGAGCTGCGAGGTTTCAGACTGATTACGACTCAGTAACGTTCAAGCAGGACGACTATGACCAACAACCAGGCCTGGAGCAATTCTATGGTCAACGTGCAATTGGTCTCCAGACTGTTTTTCAGCTTGCCTTGAAAGATGCAGAGGAGTCGTTGACAGCATTGAGCATCTCTGACGCAGCTAATGCGGCAACCAGGAGCATGAGCAAAGGTGTTGTTGAAGAGTCATTTCATGAAATGGGCGAGGGTGCGCTATACGTCGCCTTGATGCCGAATGCCCAAGTCGTCGTCACGTGGGATGGAGCAGGAAGTGTCAATGTGAACATATTTACCTATGATGAAACAGTGAACCACAAGAGTCGCTTCGTTTCCAAGTTCAAAGCTTCTCTTCCAAGTATGAATCTTGTGCTTAAGGACGAGTTCCCTAGAGGATACGGAAAAGTGATTAACAAGTCCGACAAAGTCAACCGCGGTGAAAGTCCAAGCTGTTATGATCATTACAAACTTTGCCAGAACCTGTCTAAGGCTGGACGCTGTGAGGACGATGCGAAAGATTTTACGCATGTTAAATGTCGTTTCTCTTGTGGTCTATGCGAGAAGGATGGTTCTCGTGATGAGCTCTAGAGAGATATGTGAGATACATGTGAGGGGGATTGTCACGGAATGGGAATAAAGGGGGAACGACAGTTGTAGTATTAACTTACCTTTAAAGATTGTGCACATTGTTCGTACTTGAAGGTGATTTGAATCTGCTTGCACAGGTCCTCATGGAACAAACTCCGAATGTTTATGACCTTGTTCTTATCAAGTACAGAAAGAAGTCCATCTACCCAAACCAAGCCTATGTCTGAAAGCAGCGGTAGGTACGGACACCAAGGCGAAGGCCGCGAATAAGACGACTTGAAGTTGGAGCTTGATCATATAAAGCTCTTTTGTCCTCCTTTCCACCGCCCCTATCGTTAATGTCGTCTCTATTGCATTTTTATGTTCTTGCAGCACCTCTCAGAGCAGAGGCAGAGAGAGTTATGATTATGAAGCAATGTTTTGTTTTCACTTACACTTACTTTGCTAGAGTAGGTGTTGGCGTTTGTGCCGATACAGTTGCCGTCACTCTCCTTTTGGATCTGCGATCTTGTTTTCGCCTCAATTTTTTGCAAGCGTACTATGACCATGACACCGTTCGTTCACAGTACAGAACATCACCATCACCATCACAGTCACAGAAGAAAGACAGGAGTAAAGAAGAAATGGCAATGGATGTGTTTGCCTGGGCGGATGACCAGCAAGAGAGGAGGTGTCGAGAATTCTATCGACGTGGTTCTCATGACGAGCTCTAGATCTAGAGAGAGAGATACATTGATTGCATGGCAGAGATACTGGGCAATCAAACATTAACATTAGCACTAAGGGGGTGCACGGGTGCGCCTTTCACGTGTTTTTTGAAGGTTCACGTGACCTTGTGGTCTGGCCGTACTTCTGTTTTCTCTTTTTTCTCGACAAATTTGGCCACCAAATTTGTTTCGGCGCTTCATTCTGAAATCGTGCCAAAACTGTTGACGCCTGTATCAGCTGTTTTACACCCATATTCCTTACTTAATCACCGATATGCCTAAAAGCAACCCGACTAGACACCCGCCGTCCTGTGACGCGTGTACTGATGTACTTATTGTCCCAAAATTCCTCGTACAAGCTCAGATATGCGTGTAAAACCGCTCGCTGTCGCGACAAAAATGACTGTCGGCACCTACCACCAACCCCTCCACCAACCATTCCTTACAAGACTGCCCTACCAAACACCTATCGGGCGGATATTGCATTTATTATACCAGAGACACACTTGCGAGGGATAGCGGTGAGGGATGCAGTGGGGAGGAACGATGGGTGTTGAATAGGTTAGGTGGTATGGCGATAGTTAGGGTAAGGAGTAGGAGGAAGGAGCACGGAAGGACCGACGGCTCCTCGGTCCTATACACACTTCAAGATACATATTGTGTGAGGTCAACCCGATGTTGGTTCGTGGAGACAATGCGTGTATCGGCACCGGAGCACTACTGGCGTGCGGTTGAAAAGGATGACACTGCGGCAAATCCATGTTGATGTTGGTTAGAATCGTATATGTTTCAGATGTAATGTCTGTTAGTTTACGTTCACTTTTGTTTCCCCTGTCTCTTCGTTCGTGTTGTGCCCCTTTCTCTGTTCTCTTGTACCACACTCCCGAACCCCTCAACCATTGCAGTTAGCCATCTTCGTCAGATAGCGTCAGGTCGATGAGTTCTACCTCTCTTTTAATCGTAATCTGTTGTTTCGCCCCCCTCGGGGTTTGCGTCGGTCAGGTCAATCACTTCCATCTTCACCGACGCCCTGATACCACTGCGATGGCTGCTAGTTCGTGTCGCACGTGCGCGTTGGCTGGCCCTTCTTGCATATGAGCGGTCTGTAGCGGGACTTTGTCTTTATTCGTAGTAGGGATACTGCTGCCGTGATTTGGCTGATGCGGATCATTCACAATTCCCCCCCCTCTGCCATCAACCATTTCAATTCTAGTTCTTTATTCGCCATGACAACCTCTCCACTCCGGATGTTCTGCGATACATCTACGCTGTTGATATGATCTGGTTGTGGCGGCTCATCGTTATCGGATAATGATATATTGTTACGACTTCTACCCTTCCTCTTTTTTTGTATCGTTGATGTCTGCGTGAATACTGCTTCTCCTTCCTTTTGCGACTTGCCTGCAGTTTCTTGGCGACAGCTTCAAAATCTACGGGCAATGAAGGCGATTGTTGGAGGTCGTTTGGAGAGTTCATTGATGACTAAAAGAGTAATTGGTGTACACAAGTAAGGATGTCTTCCACCGGATAATAATAGGACCATCAATATTGATATAAGGGTGTTGTCCAAAGATATTAAAACTTGGTGGAGCATGCCAACACATTGTAACCAATGAGTAATACTCAACTCCTTCATGCTTCATTACATTTCTCCTCTACTTATTGATGACCAAAATAGTAAACCAGCCCATGCGCTTTAAAGAGTGAAACAAACAAATAACAAATTATAATGTCATGAACCCCGAGTGTGTGCTTTCTCCTCTTGTGAATAATCACACCCACCATCTTCGTATGTTGCTAAAATAGACTGAAATAGCCTTAAAAGGGTCTGAATTTACCATTAAGGTTAAGGTACTTTTCATGCACATGGCTAGCCCTTTCTCCCTGATCAGCGTGGGAATCAGTATGTATGAGAATAACCATAATGGTATCTGATTTTAGGGTTGCGTAAACTTTGGATTTCCAGTGATAGGGGGTTTTGTTTTCTCTGCGCGCGGAGCCTCCTTCTCCTCCACGCGCCATTTTTTGAAGGGCTGATTTAGCGAGGGGGCGATGGCCATTTAACAAGGATGGCAGGGTTAAGCCGGCGACACAAAAGTAGAACTCGGCATGCCGTGAAGAAGAAGGAGATAGCAGCAGCAGCAGCGGCTGCTGCTGCTCCTCCTGAAGCCGAAGAAGATGATGCCGTCGGTGCTGACACAAACATCGACGTACCAACGCCTGTCGTTGCCGCTGCTCCTACAACAACGATACAATCTGTAAAGCGGTCTAGAGCATACTTTGCTAACCAGCGTGATATCGAAAAGGCAAAGAATGATACCCTCCAAAAGACTGTAACTTCTCTCGCTGTCGATGTCGAAAAAGCTGACGGGGTCATTGCCATGCAACAACAAAAACATGAACGTGACATCGAAAAAAGGGACGACTTAGTAGACAAGGCCCGCGAAGCCAAGAGACGTAAGCAGTCAGAGGCATCGGAGGATAGTCGCAAGCACAGTGAGGAAATGAAGCGAACGATTGAAGAATTGAAGAGATACAAATTGATTGCTAAGGAGGCAACTATTAACAAAGAGAAAGCTGAGAAGGAGACGGAAAAGATGAGGAAAGAGAATGATGATATCAAAGAGAAATGGGAGGCATTGATTGCATCACACCGGGATGAATTGAAACAGGAGAAAGAGTTGACGGATAAAGCCAAGCTGGAAGGAAAGGCAGCTTTGCGTGCGAAAGAAAAGGAATATTCCGATGTAATGGAGAAGAATGCTGAGCGTGAGAAGAAGCGCCGAGACGAAGTCAAGTGACATGCGGCAGAGGAAACAGCAGAAGCTAGCAATAAAATGGCAACCGCTAGAGAAGATTCAAGAGCAGCGCAAAGTATGAAGTCAAAGGCAGAGGCACTAGAGAAAGAGGCTATTGTCAAAGAGAGATTTGTTCTTCAACGTAATGCCACAATTCAATATGATCAATGCGCCAAAATAGAAGAACTGGAATGTGAGTTGCGTAGGTGCAAAGAATTGTTAGAAGATAGCACAGGAGTGGTGGTGGTGTGGTGTAACAAGTAATTATGTTTTCTGTTCCTAGTCTTAGTCATTGCTTGATCGTGACGCTCCCCCCACACGTGCTGCCGTCGTCCCTCCGCCTCCGTCTCCATATGTTCCATTGACAGCAGTAATGGGTATCCTCCTTGCTCGTCGGTCCATCGACGATGATGTTGCGGAAAAGAGAGCTGATGTGTCATGATGACGCAAAGGTGTCACAATGACAACGAGAAGAGCAGACGTGACTCTTCTATTACTATTAGCTTCTCACTGTCCACTTTCTCCATAAAATTTAGAACACAAAAGTATCTTCTGAGTCTGGGAAATAATCTATATACTAATAGTGACTCGCGTGTGCGTGTGTTTGTTTGTTTGTTGTTTGTCCGCCTAAAATTCATCGCCGAAATCAGGAAGGGCATAAGTAATTTTGGCCTTTTTTGGTGAGCCCAATTCCAGAAAGGCATAAGTAATTTTGGCCTTTTTTGGTGAGCCCAATTCCAGAAATTTGGCGCCGCTTTTGGTGAGCCAACCTTTGTATTGATTCCTATGTAGCTACTTCAGTAGAGGCGGGTTATTTGGCGAGCGTGTATTTGCCTTTTAAGGTGAGCCTTTCGTCCCAGCCCCCAGCCCAAAGAGAAGTTGGGGCGGGTGTTTTTTTTGTTAATCAAACGGGCGAGAGATGTGTCCATAGAAAATCGCACATCACACCCGCACCACAGAATGCCGTGAAATATGTACGGTCTGAACACGCGCTAGCACGCGAAGCGGCTAGTCATGATAAGGACCGCTGAACTGCGGCAACAATTATAAAGCAACCATGAGCTCTAGCCAACCAAGTCCACCCAACGATACAGCATCTGCAGCTGCAGGGCATGATGCTCAACCATCCGAAGCAGCCGCCGCCGCCTCTTCCCACAAAGTGCTCACCTACAGCCGTAGCCGCTCATCTGCAAAGACCGGCGGTAACGACACCCTAAGAAAGAATGATAAGGCCGCCAAAACGTATCATGCCCAACGTACCGTCTTGTCCATCATTCTCGCCGCCTTGGTCATGGCGGGTGCCTTAATGAGCGGGCTTCGCATTGGACAATTCATCGGCGACAAATATTTCGTTGGAAAAATAATCGCCGACAAATATTTCGTGCAAGGTAATTTGAAGATTGTCCAAAATCAAATCATGACCGTGGCATCGTACAGCAATACAGTGATCACTGATCTCTTTAGCATTCTTTCTTTCCCCTCTGCATATGCCGAATCCTCCTCCTCCTCAGACGATGATGACTCTTCTGACGACAATGGGGGCGAAGAAGTCCACCCATTTTACTGTCTAAGAGAAAATCCCGACGGATCATGCCACATGTGGTCCAATGTCCAACATTTCTACAACCACATGGGTGAAATGGAAAACAAATTGTCCACTTGTAACACTGAATACCATGAAGATAACGAATACGCTCAGGAAATTGACGTGAAGCATTCCCAATATCAAAAAATATTCTTTGAAGAGAATCTTCATTTGGAGGATAAATGTCTCTGGTTGGATCATACCATGCAGCAATGTGCTACATACCGGCCTCATTATCATGAGCCATTCGTTCATTTGTCAGCCGCGTATACTGATGTCAAGCGTGTGGTGTTCGTGGGAGGGGGTGACTCCATGTTGTTACATGAGGTGCTCAAATATCCCTCGTTGGAGATGGTATTGGGGTTGGAATTGGATCAAGTCGTGACACGTAATTCGTTTGAGCATTTCAAGACACAGCCGCATTTTGATGATGAGAGGGTCCAATGGTGGTTTGGTGATGGTGCCAAGAGCTTGACGCTGCTGCCACGAGAGTACTTTGGGACATTTGATTTGGTGTTGTTGGATTTGTCCGAGACTGTTATGAGTATGACTGTGACCGAAGGATTGGATGTGTTTGGTGCAATGAAGTTGTTGTTGAGTCCAACAGGGATCATGGTGAAGAACGATTTTGGATATTTTGAGGGGTTGAGTAGGGTGTTTGACACTTGCATTCAATTGGATATCCAGGATGTGTTTTACATTTGTGACTATGAGTTGGTGCTTTGTGGGACAGATCAGGTGGACTTTTTGAATCCCAAGTTTGATCATTTGAAGGGAGTGGAGGGATCGACGTTTAATGTGGACACGTTGGTTTACAAGCCGCAGGAGGAGGGCAGGGATGATCATTGGGGACCATTGACGGATTACAGCAAGTATTGGGGTGAGCCTCGGGATTGCCTTCCCTCCGGAACAGCAAAGGAGGTCGATGATGAATCAATTGCGTATGCGGGAGTGTTGATGATTGTGGAGGCGGAGAATGTGTCGAATATGGAGTCCATTTCTGAATTGGAGGGTCCATTGAAGCAACTGGGATACACTTTCATTACAACTTCGTCTCAACCCAGTGAGAAGAGTGGCGGTATGAAACATGTGATTGTCTTGGAGGAGGGTTATCTTCTAATGGAAAGCTGGCCGGATGCCAACTACTGTAAAATTGACATTCACCTGTGGGGAAGATTTGAGAAGCAAGAAAGTATTCGTTCCAAAGTCCTCGACATGCTTGGGAGCAAGGAAGGAGATTGGCAATCTTACCGCATCGTTACTGGAGGAGTGAGGGGGTGCCATACCCGAGCAGATGACTTGAAATCGACTGGACCTGATTTGTCGATAATTGGAGTATGCGATGACGTGAGGGAGGGCAGCAGCAAATCAGTCGTGTTGGACGCTTCAAGTGATGATGAGGCAGTGTTGGGTCCTATTATTGAGGCTGGTCTGGACGAGATCATTCCCACTGTTGTTGGTGCGGCTAATGGCAAGGATGCAATTGTCATTTGTGGATCCAAGGGAAGTCCATGCCGTGCGAAGGCGAACCTCGAAAAGAAAAGGATATGACACCTTGACCACATTCTACTCCTGTCCCGAGAAAGAAGATGAGATGGACAGGGGAAAGTGGCGTGAGCAATTGAGTTCGGGCGGCGATTCCTTCCCAGAGGAGTTTTTCCTTTGTGGCAGGAAAGCTGGCGATGCCCTCAAAGATATCTCACGAATGTCGTCTTACCCTGAAGTCGTGGTGGTTGATGCTCTTGCGCCTTCGGAGCACGTTTCCACTGTCAATGATCAGTTCGTAGAGATGTGGGTCAATCACATTGATGAGCCCTTCGTCTTCTTCGTTCCCATTATTGATGCGACAGATGAGCAGCGTACCTCCTTCATCAAGTCTCGTTTTAACATACAGGACAAGGAGCCCGAGTTTTACTCTGAAATATATGCTGGTGACGGAGACAAGACCATGTCCTTTGGACTCGTCCACGCTGGAACGTCGGCCTCCTTCCTCCGTTTGAGGGAGTCGCTGAGCAAATTGGATCAAAACGACCACGTCAAGTTTTCGGACTTGCGTAGAGTGTCTATTCGTGGAGCGGCGAGGTTTCAGACTGATTACGACCCAGTAACGTTCAAGCAGGACGACTATGACCAACAACCAGGCCTGGAGCAATTCTATGGTCAACGTGCAATTGGTCTCCAGACTGTTTTTTTCAGCTTGCCTTGAAAGATGCAGAGGAGTCGTTGACAGCATTGAGCATCTCTGACGCAGCTAATGCTGCCACCAAGAGAATGAGCAAAGGTGTTGTTGAAGAGTCATTTCATGAAATGGGTGAGGGTGCGCTATACGTCGCCTTGATGCCGAATGCCCAAGTCGTTGTCACGTGGGATGGAGCAGGAAGTGTCAATGTGAACATATTTACCTACGATGAAACAGTGAATCACAAGAGTCGCTTCGTTTCCAAGTTCAAAGCTTCTCTTCCAAGTATGAATCTTGTGCTTAAGGACGAGTTCCCTAGAGGATACGGAAAAGTGATTAACAAGTCCGACAAAGTCAACCGCGGTGAAAGTCCAAGCTGTTATGATCATTACAAACTTTGCCAGAACCTGTCTAAGGCTGGACGTTGTGAGGACGATGCGAAAGATTTTACGCATGTTAAATGTCGTTTCTCTTGTGGTCTATGCGAGAAGGATGGTTCTCGTGATGAGCTCTAGAGCTAGAGAGATAGAGATACATGTGAGGGGGATTGTCACGGAATGGGAATAAAGGGGGAACGACAGTTGTAGTATTAACTTACCTTTAAAGATTGTGCACATTGTTCGTACTTGAAGGTGATTTGAATCTGCTTGCACAGGTCCTCATGGAACAAACTCCGAATGTTTATGACTTCGGATCAAGTACAAAGAGAAGTCCATCTACCCAAACCAAGCTGATATCTGAAAGCAGCTGTAGGTAGGACCCCAAGGAAGCGGAAGGCGAATACGACTGGAAGGTGGAGCTTGATAATAAAACTCTTTGGTCCTCCTTTCCACCGCCCCTATCGTTAGTGTCGTTTCTGTTGCAGTTTTATTGTTCTTGCAGCACCTCTCAGAGCAGAGAGAGTTATGTATGGAGCAATGTTCTTTTTATCACTTTGCTAGAGTGGTGTTGCGTTTGTGTCGGTACAGTTGCCGTCACTCTCCTTTGGATCTGTCGATCTTTTATCTTTCACACCTCCCGCTCAACGCTCAATTATTTTGTGTTCCGAAGCGGACATACCATGACAGCCGTTCGTTCACACTACAGAACATTACCATAACAGAAGAAAGACAGGAGTAAAGAAGAAGCAATGGATGTGTATGCCTGGGCGGATGACCAGCGAGAGAGGAAGCGTCGAGAATTCTATCGACTGCTTCAACGAGGGCGTGATATTTTTACACCAAGACACATCTTCGATAGATGTTGTGTCAAGTGGCTCATTGATGGAAGCATCCAACATGACGAGTACGGGGGATTTTATGACGATCCCTTTGATCCCCCAAGTGGATGTAATGGTGGTTGCAACAGGGATCACCCTTGCATTACGCTGCGATTTGATGTAGATACCAAATCGACAATTGCACACCTGTCGCATCGTCTTGATCCATTTGTGCAGTGCATGAATGGTCTCGTTGAAGAGGGAAAGGGTTGGCCTCAAAGTGCGTCAGAGTATCAAATTAATGGTTATCTACGAGCGAATAAAACTCTCCTCCGCTCTCATGACGGTTTTGGGAGCCATTTAGTCAAGGTTGAAGATGCGGAGGTGGATGCATCAGATGCTGCGCAAGCTGCAGAATTGGAGGAACAGGAAGCGAACAGCAGAGCTGCAAAGCGTCCTCGTAAAACGGAGGAGGGTGACGATGGTGGTCTTGACGTCGAGGATCTTTCAAGGGCAGCGATGGATGTAGTCATGAAGCATCGGTTGTGGATTGACCTACGGGACGATCCATTGACACTATTCTGCTTGACTCAAGTTAGTGAATCATTCAAGAAATTTGCAGATTCCGTTGCAGCTGCAAAAGTCAAAACGTTGGACTTGACTGCCACCCCCCTACTTAATGGAATGCAAAGGTTTGGAGATTCTAAGTTTGACGGGTATGATCCTGAAACGTTTGATTCTGAAGGCTTTGGGCTAGAAGACGCATACATCGTGGAATATACAAAGCGGGACAAGATATCGCTAGACTTTCAACCATCAGAGACAGGGGGAGATGGCGGATATGAACCCACTAACGCAGATACAGCTATTTTTAGTTGGGATACTGGCAAATTGGACAGATATTCGGACGATGAACACACTAGAGATTACGATGATGCAAGTCATTCAGAGTATGCTTACTGTGGCCAAAAACTCCGTGTGTATTGGCACCCTACCGATTCAGATCCAGTTTAAGCCCCCAAAGAATTCCGATTTCTATGGAGTACAAAAGTCAAGCCTAGGTTTCCGCGTTGCTGCATTCTCTTTGATTAATTATTCTACTACGTTGGGGAGGTATCAGCAACCAGACATCGGTATTGTGACTAAATCACATCATGGGGTGACAATTCGTTTTGATGTGCTCGAGAGCAATACTTCGGAGACAGAAGAAGTAGATGATGAAGAAGAGGTATCAGAATATGAAACAGATGAAGAAGCTGAGTATGGGCAACGCAGGGTCGTTAAGATAGTTGAGAAGATGGGGCATTATATACAGTACAGTGGAAAAATTAAGCTCGTTGATGTGAAGGTTGACTTTAGTGTTATTGTCCGTTTACATGCTGATGAGGTGAAAAGGGAGCTGGATCGCAAGTATAGCAGGATTCTACGAGAGCGCCCTCTTACAACGACTGAATCGGAATATCAGAGATTTGTTAAGTTTGCTTCGAGACAAGGAATTTGAGATTTGAGGTAGAGGTGTGCTGAGTTTGGGATGCCCATGCAGGATAGCTTTTAATCCAAGGTTACTAACTCGTGCACGCATTTGTGTATTGACTGGATTTCTGATTTACTCGAGCAGATGTCTAGATTGATTGATGGGTCTTCATTAATATCTCGGGGGAGGGGATTGAGCCGAGACCAAGTCCGTTCATCTTGCCCCCTAGCAAAAGCATCCTTGATTGAGGTAAGAAGATGTGCACATGCAATCGAATCCTCTACGAAGCAAAATGTCGATATCGAACAGGGATGTCACCAATAATAGCAGCAGCGCAGGTTGTGTGAAAACTTACCATATTGTACCTACACACCCAAGCTTTATTACTCGAGGAAGCAAGAGATCAAAGATCAAGAAGGATTGACACCTGCGAAAAAGACCAAGGGCCCCAAAAGGGCAAAAGAGAGGGTCCGCCATTTTAAGCACGAAATGTTCGCAACTATCTCATCATTATCAAGAACAAGGCGTAAAGACATGCACATCACACAGGCAAGCTGAACCAGCCGGCAGCCGAAGCATGGCTCAGATACAGGCACCCAAATGCAAAAAATGAGGGAGAAGAAGGCAAAAAGACAAAAGAGAGGGTCCGCTCCGGGAATTGAACCCGGGACCTCGTCCACCCTAAAGACGAATCATACCCCTAGACCAAGCGGACTTAGTTGTCATTGCGAAGGTAACTGGTAAAGCTGCTTGCCATATACAGGCACCCAAATGCAAAAAATGAGGGAGAAGAAGGCAAAAAGACAAAAGAGAGGGTCCGCTCCGGGAATTGAACCCGGGACCTCGTCCACCCTAAAGACGAATCATACCCCTAGACCAAGCGGACTTAGTTGTCATTGCGAAGGTAACTGGTAAAGCTGCTTCACATTTTCGGCGGGCAGAGTAAACATTCTAAAGTTACATTGTGTTTTGCCCTGATCCTTTGTGTGGGATCATTATTTTTACGTATTTGGAGGGCTGTTACTGTTTATCTTTCTGATGGGAGCTCTTGTGATTTTGTGGGGGATCAGGGAAGAGGAGGAAGAGAGAACACGATGATATTCTACGTAGGAATTAGTTTAGACATGTTTGGGTACCGGTAGATGCATGCACACACCCTGATTAGTTTCTGGTCGAGTCAAAGTTGTGGTGTCGCATCCTGGATCCAAGCGCCCATCTCAAAAAGTGCGCCTCCTCGTCACCTCACCGCCCCGCCCAAGAATGCAATCTGTGTTAGGTGTTAGATGCCGAAGATCATCTTATCATCTTGATAGTGTTGTGCAGCGGCAGATCCAGGCCCATTCATTTTATACATCTATTAAACGTCTCTTCTGAGTTCACCACACTATCGACTAATTAGAGTATGGTAGCGATGAAGATAACAAAATCTGTCCTCGTCTCTTGCTGTTGCCTGGTCATGCAAACGGCATCATCATCCATCACAAACAACAGCAACAACAGCAACGACGACGATGATGCAATCCCCACATTTCACACCCAAGACGAACAACAAAAAGCTTCCGACTATGCCAACTACTTCTCCGCCTATGCCGATCTCCACCATCAGAAAATCATGTTGACAGATACTCACCGCATGACTGCCTATCACGATGCCATCATGAAGAATCAACACGTGTTTCGAGACAAGGTCGTCATGGATGTGGGGAGCGGTAGTGGAATTTTGGCCGTGTGGGCTGCCAAGGCGGGGGCGAAGCGTGTTTATGCTGTGGAGTATACGGATATGGCGAAGCATGCACGGAAGGTTGTCGAGGCGAATGGTGTGGATCATGTGGTTACGGTGATTCAGGGAGCGGTGGAGGATGTTACAATTCCTGTCGAAGATTGGGAAGCGTTCAATTTGCAAACGGAGGAAGGCGCTACTACTGCTGAGAGTGTCCAGCAGATGATGATGATGATGCATCAATATCGTGCAAACAACAACAAAGTAAAGTGGTCGATATCATCATATCCG
Organism: Skeletonema costatum; assembly: GCA_018806925.1. Lineage (NCBI taxonomy): Eukaryota > Bacillariophyta > Thalassiosirophyceae > Thalassiosirales > Thalassiosiraceae > Skeletonema > Skeletonema costatum. Next base: position 3,786 of record JAHBBA010000190.1, on the reverse strand, counting down.
AATGGATGGGATATTTCTTACTTCGTGAATCCATGCTAGATTCCGTCATTCGAGCACGTGACATGTTCCTCAAACCCAAATCGGGCATTCTCCTACCCTCTCATGCAACCATGCTCATTGCACCAATTATGAACGAAGATCAGCACATGGTTATAGAGGAATATTTGGAAGGGATGAATGATTGGAATGATTATTTGGTCAATGCGAAGAAGCAGTATGGAGTGGATATGAGCATCTTGACGGAAGAGTATGATAAAGAACATCGTGATTACTATCTTAAGAGTAGTCATTATGTACAACTTGATGATGATACGATATTGGCTCCGCCTATTGTTGTCAAGACGTTAGATTTGGCCGTATGTACACTTGAGGATGCCAAGGGAGTCGATGTGACGGAGTTTTCATTTGACATTGAATCATCGGGAAGTGGAGCCGATGACGAAGAGGAGATTAATGGATTTGCAGGATGGTTCACTGTCGACTTTCAATCGAGGACTGATGAGGTAGGCAAACAGTTTGGAGCAAAGATGACGAATCCGGTTCATTTTTCGAGTTCGCCTGAGATTGGAGGTAAGTCCGTCTTTGTAGCTTGTTGTGATGAATAGTAATTCGTGGTACATGTTCTCCTCTCGTCTGACTTTGTATACATGTTGGAACATATTATACATTCAAGACACGCACTGGGGTCAGCAGGCATTTTACTTCCCATCAGCAATTCCGATTCAAAGCAATGGCAAGGTGAAGATTGATGGTACGATGGAGATGATTCGTTCGAAAGAGAATGCTAGGCTTTACAACGTTAAGTTACAATATACTGTTGGAACAGCTGCTGCGGATGGTTTGAATAATGTGATGGATATGGTTGAGAGTGTTTACAAAATTCCATAATGAGCAACGTGTGAATCTAGAGGTACTAGAGGATCTTGGGACATACATGCAGGAGTTTATCGCCCTAATCATTATTCTTTTCTTTAATATCCTTCAACGTTAATAATTACTGTATCATATTCGGAATCTATACTTTATTGTTTGCTTACCGTCTTTGTGAGCATCCCATGTGGTCCAGCCGTCGTTGATACACAACCCTCCATCCTCCATCCCTCTCGAGAGGTACAGACAACTGAACTGACAGTATCATTGTCCTCATCCTTGGAAACTCGGTGAGAGAGAAAATCAGCGCTGCCGATGCAGATAAATCTCCCAACTCCCGTATTGCCAATCTTCTCATTGTTGCAGACGTGTTTTGCAACTATTTGATAGCCCAACATCTCTGCCATGCAATCGCTGTATCTAAATCTCTAGAGCTCATCTCGAGAACCATCCTTCTCGCATAGACCACAAGAGAACGACAGTCAACATTCATTACATCTTTAGCATCGTCCTCACAACGTCCATCTTCAGCAAGATCCTTGCAAAGTTTGTAATGATCATAACAGCTTGGGCTTTCACCGCGGTTGACTCTGTCGGACTTGTTAATCACTTTTCCGTATCCTCGAGGGAACTCGTCCTTGAGCACAAGATTCATACTTGGAAGAGAAGCTTTGAACTTGGAAACGAAGAGACTCATGTGATTCACTGTTTCATCGTAAGTAAAAATGTTCACATTGACACTTCCTGCTCCATCCCACGTGACGACGACTTGGGCATTCGGCATCAAGGCGACGTATAGCGCACCCTCGCCCATTTCATGAAATGACTCCTCCACGTCGCCTGAGCTCATGCTCTTGGTGGCAGCTTTAGCTGCGAAAGAGATGCTCAATGCTGTCAACGACTCCTCCGCATCTTTCAAGGCAAGCTGAAAAACAGTCTGGAGACCAATTGCACGTTGACCATAGAATTGCTCCAGACCTGGTTGTTGGTCATAGTCATCCTGCTTGAACGTTACTGGGTTGAAATCGGGCTGATGCCTCGCAGCTCCACGAATTGTTACCCTACGCAAGTCCGAAAACTTGACGTGATCGTTTTGATCCAATTGCTCAGAGATTCTCTCAAACGAAGGAAGGAGACCGACGTTCCAGCGTGGATGAGTCCAAAGGACATGGTCTTGTCTCCATCACCAGCATATATTTCAGAGTAAAACTCAGGCTGATTCACCAGTTCATTATGAATAGACTTGAGGAACGAGGAACGCTGCTCATCTGTCGCATCAAGAATGGGAACGAAGAAGACGAAGGGCTCATCAATATTTGTAATCCATATCCTTACAAAATGATCATGGATAGTAGAAACGTGCTCCGAAGGCGCAAGAGCATCAACCACCACGACTTGAGGGTAAGATGACATGCGCGAAATCTGTCCAAGTGCAACTCCTGCTTTCTGGCCACAGAGGACAAACTCCTCTGGGAAGAATTCACCGCCCGAACTCAATTGCTCACGCCACTTTTGCATTGCAAGACCCTTATCCATCTCATCTTCTTTCTCGGGACAGGAGTAGAATGTGGTCAAGGAGTCATATCCTTTCTTTTCGAGGTTCGCCTTCGCACGGCATGGACTTCCCTTGGGTCCACAAATGACAACTGCATCCTTGCCATTAGCCGCACCAACAACAGTGGGAATGATCTCGTCCAGACCAGCCTCAATAATAGGACCCAACACTGCCTCATCATCACTTGAAGCGTCCAACACGACTGACTTGCTGCTGCCCTCCCTCACCTCATCGCATACTCCAATTATCGACAAATCAGGTCCAGTCGATTTCAAGTCATCTGCTCGGGTATGGCACCCCCTCACTCCTCCAGTAACGATGCGGTAAGATTGCCAATCTCCTTCCTTGCTCCCAAGCATGTCGAGCACTTTGGAACGAATACTTTCTTGCTTCTCAAATCTTCCCCACAGGTGAATGTCAATTTTGCAGTAGTTGGCATCCGGCCAGCTTTCCATTAGAAGATAACCCTCCTTCAAGACAATCACATGTTTCATGCCGCCACTCTTCTCGCTGGGTTGAGACGAAGTTGTAATGAAAGTGTATCCCAGCTGCTTCAATGGACCCTCCAATTCAGAAATGGACTCCATATTGGACACATTCTCCGCCTCCACGATCATCAACACTCCCGCATACGCAATTGATTCATCATCGACCTTCTTTGCTGTTCCGGGGGGAAGGCAATCCCGAGGCTCACCCCAATACTTGCTGTAATCCGTCAATGGTCCCCAATGATCATCCCTGCCCTCCTCCTGCGGCTTGTAACCAAGTTCACATTAAACGTCGACCCCCTCCCTTCAAATGATCAAACCTGGGATTCAAAAAGTCCACCTGATCCGTCCCACAAAGCACCAACTCATAGTCACAAATGTAAAACACATCCTGGATATCCAATTGAATGCATGTATCAAATACCCTACTCAACCTATCAAAAATATCCAAAATCGTTCTTCACCATGATCCCTGTTGGACTCAACAACAACTTCATTGCACCAAACACATCCAATCCTTCGGTCACAGTCATACTCATGACAGTCTCGGACAAATCCAACAATACCAAATCAAACGTCCCAAAGTACTCTCGTGGCAGCAGCGTCAAACTCTTGGCACCATCGCCAAACCACCATTGGACCCTCTCATCATCAAAATGCGGCTGTGTCTTAAAGTGCTCAAACGAATTACGTGTCACGACTTGATCCAATTCTAGCCCCAATACCATCTCCAACGAGGGATATTTGAGTACTTCATGTAACAACATGGAGTCACCCCCTCCCACGAACACCACACGCTTGACATCAGTATATGCTGCTGACAAATGAACGAATGGCTCATGATAATGAGGCCGAAACGTCGAACACTGCTGC
>JAHBBA010000189.1:0-14216 GCA_018806925.1 Skeletonema costatum | reverse complement strand
ATTTGTTTGATCACATTGTTTGTCTGTGGAGGGCAAAGGTTTGCGACAAAATGGGCAAGAGTGCCCAAGTTTCGCTTCCTCTTCTCTCAATCATTGGCATAGTCACAGGCTTTACAAATCACTTTGCTGCAACACGACGACACGGAGAATTTAGTGCATCAATTGGACAGAGGTATCATGCAGATCGGGCAGTCCCCAAGATATGGTGCTTTCTGGTTGCTTGAATAACAACCTCGTCAGTAATTCAGCCGCCCGCTTCTTGCATTCTTGTTGGTGCTGTGATGTATGCTCTTTTCTGACAGCATCCTACAATATCGAACGAGATCGCAAATCGGAGCATTCCTTCCAATTTCGATATTCATCAATTACTGCGGACGCCACCGGAAGCACAAACCCGCCTTGACATTCTCTCGCTCCATATTTACGGCCGCCTTTCCACGTACGTTGTCGGTCAGCTGCACTCCAAGTAAATGAGCACCAGCTCGAATCTTTAGCAGCAGAGATGATCTGTTGTTGAGAGTATTGGTATGCAAACCAGTGCAAAAACTCCCATTGTATTCTGCGTTTGTTAAACTTGAGTGGTGTTTCGCGTCGGACGGTACTAAGAGCTTAATCCCGTTTTTTGAAACAGCTATAACTCAGTCACGTTAAGACACTGAAAATGGACAGGTTCAAATTATTTTCACGGTAGAAAGTTTTACTTTATCTCATGCATGAGTCTTGAGTTTCATCAATGGCTATGTATGTAGGAACTTAGCGCCTAGAGAGAGTACTAACAAATGTAGTAGAAGTTTGGAACTTTGCGAGTCTTTCCCTGCTTATTACCAGGCTTGGGATTTAATCAAAGTTCATATGTATAATTTCCATCGGAGACTTTCTCATACACCAACAATGCATGTAGCTGAGCTTCCTCAACGCTCATACCTTCAGTGTTGTGCAAAGTAAAGCCGAACAAACGACATAGACCATGAACACTTTACAGAACCAAGGCCAAGCTTCTCGATGCAATCTTCAACCTCGAAGCAATAGTATTTTCTCCAGTGAGCAATCGGGGGCAGGCTGCTCTCTTTGTGACTTTCTATCCTAACGTTTTTGATTTACTTGAATATGGTTTTCAAGTTCTGTCTTGATTGTCGTAACGGTTCTGACCTTTTTGTCTTTCGCAAATTCATTGAGATTAGGTAAAGTCCAGTGCCGTGAATGCGAGAAAAATAAAAATCTAAGAACTAATTACGGACGATTCCTATGTTGTTTTGATGGCTGATGCCACGTGTGAACGGATATAAATCAACTTTTCTTCATTTTTTTATCCGGTACACGCCAGAATACATGGAGGTCTACCATATTAAATTCCTACACATGTAGCGGTGTATGCAGCAGCGATTTTACGCGAGTTTCTACACAGGAATGCATACAAAAATACGCGCGCTGCCCTTTTTGCATTCGGCCCTAGAGGGCCTCATGCAAAAGGCAGTGCACGTATTTATAGTATGCGAGAGGGCCGCCAGAGAATGAGCATCTTTCCGCGATATTTTTGTACTAATTCCTACATATGACTTTTGGGGGAAATCTCTCTCACGAAAGAAACCCTCCCCAGAGATGCAAGCCTGTGATGCTAGTAGCTGGTTCTCATTTGCACTATTGTACCATTTGCTTGATGTTCTCCCTACTGTGATTCCATCGAGCTGTGGAGAAAACTAATCTACTCACTTATTAGGTTAGTTCTCTACGTTTATGTCTGCTGTTTTTCCCTCTGTCTTCAGGGAGTCATAACGAATAAGAATAGCAAGACTTATCTACTTACTTATAGTTGAAGTTTATGCTGCATGTCTTTGAATTTCTGTCTTTTTTCCTTCTTTATCTAGGGGGATTCATTGCTTAGAACCTTGTCGATTGACAATTTTATTAGATCAGTCTCAGCCCGAAAATCTTGAGACGAACACAAAACAGTAGCAGTGGCAGCACTAAAAAAAGATAATTGCAATTACGGAGCAATATCCCTCTGCAGACTCTTGGTTGCATCTACAGCGGCCTGGTGTGCACGGAGAGCAGAAGCAAGATTCTCTTTGCTTACTAGTCCATACCTAAATGCATCCATCAGCACTTTGGTTGAATCATCATCTCCGAGCTTGGCCGCTATGAAGAAATGTTTCAAACGCTCTCTCAGTGTTGACGATGTTCCATTTGTCGATGTTCCATTCGATCCGTCCAAGTCTGTTTCTAGCACTGGGATGCCCTCCCAATAGCCAGCCTCTTCTAGATAGTGTATTTCCTTCCCCTCATCCTTCTCGACCACCTTTTCCAACTTCATACAAAACGTGCCAACTCATATTGTGCCTCCGCATCTCCCAATTCAGCAGCCTTTGTATAGTACTCAAATGCACTGCGATAGTCTCCTTTCAGGTATTGTTCTATTCATAATTGCGCATCGCAACTGGATCATTCGCCGCAACTCTTTTTCATCATTTGTTTATCACATTGTTCTTTTGGTGAGGCCACAGGTTTGCGACAAAAAGCGCAAGAGTAACCAAGTTTCTCTTCTCTTTCTCTCAGAACCATTGGCATGAGCACAGCCTTTACAAATGATTTTGCTGCAACACGACGCACATGATAGATTTTCCGTTTGAATCAAGCGGCAGAGGCTACCATGCAGATGGGACAATCCCCAATATGGGTGCTTTCCGGTTGCTGTGAGATAAAATCTCGGTCACGTAATTCAGACCGCCCTCTTCTTGCATTCTTGTTGTGCTGTGAGTTATGTTCTCTCTGGCATTTCACGCTACAATATCGAACGAGGTCGCAAGCGGAGCACTGCCTTCAATTTGATTTCATCAACTTCTGCGATGCCGCAGGATGCACAACATGATGCTTCCTCTCCTTCATCTGCACTCATCTGAATACTATATTGCTCCTTTATTACTATTATTATTCTTGCGCATTCGAGACAAGCTGGACACTACGCCTCCGTGGCCATCACTAGATAATATGAAATATATCCAACAGCTCTGTCTGTTTTTCTGTTGGTTGTTTGGTTGCTTGTTTCTTGTGGCACTCACTAGTGCTTTCTCACAAGAAAAGTCAGACCGGACACATCTTTCCACCACATCATCCAGCGCAGTGCTCAGCAAAAAATGATGTTGGCAGAGCACAAGCAAGAAAAGACATGGTTGACACAGCTTGTACACACCGACTTGAGGCGGAACACTTTCCTGCCCCCCCGTCATATATAAAACTCGACATTAAATGGCAGCAAAGCCCATGCCCTAAATGTTGGCACACCACCTATCAACCACGCACATCACTCTCAAAACACCATTACACCAGCCCGAGCACACCCAGCGAGCTGCTCCTTTCGATCCTGTCCCTCCCACACCAACCATATATGCTGCGATGAATGTTCGCAGACATTCAATGCAGCACTGGATATGTGAAGTCACATCCACAACACAAACTTGTACCAGTACAGAGGGCTTTCGTATTAATGCCCGCGGAGCTCCTATGACGGATCGATGCATAAACGCACAAGCCGCCTTTCTGTTGCAGCAGGACATGAACTATGCAAAAGCGCCGGATACTCGGACCGTCCCCACCAATTGGAAATTCAATTCAGTGCATTGGAGTTTTGGATCTGCATTCAATAGTGAGAAGGGTGAGATTTCCGCCAACCCTGACCCGGTGCGCGTTTGGCATAGATGGCCTCATGCCATACCGCCAGTTATTGCGCATAAGTTCTTGCTTGGATATCGAAACGCCAACCAACCGATCCCGACCGAAGACTGGTGAACCCCTGAGAAAAAAGAATGATACAAACTTTGCGCCTACTGCAAGAGTAATGCCTTCATGGCAAAGGGCGCAAGGAAGGGACCAATTCACATCTGCGGGATGGCACCGCTTGACGACGGACACCATAATGTCTGGCCAACCGCGATAGTAGTTCCCTTCCTCCGGGCGTCCAATGTCCTGCGGCATTTCTCCTCTTGATCGGAATGCCCTGTCGCTGAATAAGTGGTAGGAGGGAATGGCCAGTTATTCCACACCACACAAACTCATACTGCAGAAAAATGGAGACGTGCATGCGCATACACAAGCATCGGGAGCACCTCCAGACTCTCCCCTCGCCCCACACGAGGGTGTGTCCCCACCTGCCTCAGTTGCCGGTAAAACAACCTCCCCGTCTCCGGTCCTGACCTCTGCCAAACCCCCACCTGCGCACTGTCTTGGAATCGAAGAGCATATCAAATGCCAAGATTTGAGTCTACCCAACCAGTAGCTAATCACGATCTCACCAACCGCGGCTGATTGTCCTGTTTCAGCCATCGGTGGCTCTTCCATCGCTCTACTATTATAATGAAGATGGCATGAAGCATTACGATGATAACTCGGCACTAAAACGATACACAATACGATATAGAGAGATCAGCAAAACCTTATTCAGGGAGTCAACCTTGAACCGAGTGTCTTGATCGATCCACAACCAAAACTCTGGAAAAGCTTGGATGAAAGTGTGCGAGATCAATAATAAGCCGTTCTATCCAAGATGTTGGCCACCGTTGCAGGTAGAAGAGAAGAAGGTACAAAGTTTGGGCATGGATGTCTTGTCGCAAGAAATCTTTCCTTTGGCACAGAAGAAGAAGATAGAAACGATTCAAGGTCTCATGGCGGCTGGAGCAGGAAAAGCTTAAAATCATCTTGACACTTTTTCTATTTCTTATCGTTTCCATTGCAGTGTAATTTCGTTAGGTGAATACTTGACACACAAATTTCTCTTGTTGGATAGTTATTATGCATAATCATGTGTTGCATGCGGTTGTGAGATCGTACAAGGAAGCAGAAAATGACTGTTTTCCAACCTATCTTACTCCTCCTAAATGATTTCTCTCTGTATATTGACGGATTTTCTTTGTGTATTGTACACACTTCTAACTCTGTCAAATTGAATATCTGCTGGAATTCCACCTTGCAAGCTGTTCTCGTCAAGTTAGACTTGTTACTGATCCTTTTCCATCCGCTTGTATCAGATCTGAACTTTCAACAGCATTCCTTGCGAGAGAATTTTCTTGTTTTGCCCACTGTCTTCCTCCGACATGTAATGAAGAGAGCTTCCATTATGCATAGTTCCTCAACACAGCTGTTTTTGTCGTCTACTCAGCCGCTTCGTTTTCATTTGTGATTTTTGTTTGTAAACATCAAAGTTAATTTAGGATCCATTATCTCTTCACAAGAGGTGTTGACTAGAGGGTAGACACGGACGGACGTCAAGAGCAAGAGGCTGAACTGAGAATCTGAAGATTCCACCGATTCTTGGAGCATCAACAACCATCTCCATCTCCCATCCACATCTGATCTACAACACGCCACAAAGTATTCATTTTGGCCATGGATGTCATCATTCGTTTCTTCCAAAGATTCTTACTATGTTGACTGCCAGCGACATGGGAGAATACGTGACTTCTTCCTTCTTCCGCTTATTCCGTGATACTCATATCTTGCTAATACTTAGGTCAGGGTAAACATACCTGTGGATCTGTAGTAGATAGCTGCGTATTCTTATGGACTGTACCATTTTTCGATGGAGAATGAGATGATGTGATGTTCGTGTAACCCTCTAGCCTAGCCTGGTTGATGAGGCCTGCTCAACCCACGGGAAGACAACTTTTGCAAGATCTCACAAGTCATGCCATGATAGAAGTTAGAAGAGTATTGTAGCATTAATTCAACCACTGAGACTGAGAAGGGCAGGGTGTTATCTCATCATTCACTGGTAGCCTCCTCGTCCTCGGCATAAACCCACCTTCTGATGGTCTGATGGAGGCACAACAAAACGATGTGCTATCGGGTCGTGGCGCTTGCTTCAATTTTCATCCTGGTAATAAACGCTTTCGATCGATTCTTGTTGCACAAATGGTAAGAAAGCCTTGACTTGATTTCTTTGTCCATTTGATAATTTGAATGAATAGATGTAATGGTCGGCCTCTCACTACTCCTCGCAACTGTGTCATTCAAAAACCAAAACTATTCCGTGCCTCGATCTTACAACTACACAACACAAGGCTGCCTACCGCCGGTACAAAGAAGCAAAAAAGTGATCATATCCAAATCCATTGTCGAAAACAATTTACTCTATGGAGCCTCCCGGTAGATTCATGAAGAAATGCACGGACACTGGACTATGGAGAGTGCTTTTCCCAACGGGAGGCGGCGGATAAGACAGCACAGGCGATGGCATATGTTGTTCGGACTTCAAGAAATGCAACTAAGAAACACAGCTCAATTCCTCTCGTTTCGACTACCTGCAGCTCACTCCTCGTCCCAATCCGCCATCATATGCAAATACTGGCTTGGAAGATAGTGCTTCGTCGCCAACAGCACACCCCCATGTTCCTGGAGAAAGAGCAAGTGATTTGGGGAGGAGATGGGACACAAATAATGATTTGAGCTCTGCAGCAGACCTGATGGGGAGGCATCATGAGTTTTTTTCCTGCTGGGACTCCAGCCATGAATCAGGCTATGTATTGTAATGAATTCATCTTCAAAATCAGCTGATCTGCTCACAGCCAGGGGCCAGGGGTTAATACATATTAACCCCTGCGCACAGCTGACTACAAGAAGATAGGTACTCAATGTCTCGTCATAACATTGTTCTGTCGGAAAAAGTAAATGTCGCAGACACCACATAACTGAAACTGCGAACCAAAAATGACCAGGAGTCAGAAAATATATGGTTCGCTCGCCAAACGTGTTTGTTGACAAAAGAAGCACTGTAGGTACATCCAGCCATGACCGCCGCGCGCAGCTACCGCGTGGCTGGCTTAACTTTGACCGCTTTCAAGCTAAAAGGGACCCTCCAACCGGTTTTGTTCCGAAGCAGAAGCTAAATTGACGCAGAGATGCAGTTGATTCACGAAGAGAGCAGCCGCCGTGGCGCTTTACAGTTGGAAGTTGATTCACGAAGAGAGAGCAAAAAGGCTTTTCCAACGCACCGCCGCGCCGACCTCGACGAAGAGCTTGCGTTCAGGCAAATGGAGCCATAAGATAAGTTTCCTATTCCTCACTAAAACTAGGAATCATCCAGATACTTACTCAAGTATTGTACATAACTGCATACCATGATGTTTCTCTCCAACGGAACTATCGGTCTCTCCCTCGTCGCCTTGGCTGCTGCCAGCCAAATCCGCACAGTCTCTGCCGATGGCTTATTTACGGATCCCCTCTTGTTTTCCTACGAGCCATATGACTCCGGAAATACGAAGACTCTCCTCGTTTCCTACCGTGATGACTCTGCCCACGAGAATGTAGTGAACTACACCAAGAAGATGAAGGGTGTCGGCAGGCAGGTGAAGGAAAAGAACCACACACTCAAGAAGGCGCACAAGCTCCAACGCGCTGCTGGCTCCAGTGGGGACAAATAAGTAAGGTATGTTGACGTGTGCGTAATGAATGGTGCAACAACTGTCAAGTTGTGGTTGAGGTTCAAGGAGGATGTCAAGGAATGCCCTCAAGTTGATTCACCACGTACCATTGAGGAATGTTCCTGTCACAAAAATAACCACGGAAGGCGACGCGTATCTTATTTTCGTGTCACACTGAGAAGTTTAACCCTACCATAATTCTTTGGTAGGTAGGAGGAGCTGCAGATCACGATAAAGGAGGGAGGAAGTCGGTGGATTCAGCAACCGAGTACTATCTCTAGAATGTATGACTAAGACACAACACTTCAAATTTTAGCGAGTTGTCGTCTGCCGACGAATAGTGATACATATGGGAAACAACACAAACACTCAATATCAATATCAACTTCACAGACCCAAAAGACGACGTAGATACTCCTGCTTCTTCACTGCATCTTTGCCAAGTTTGTCCCACTCCCAATATGGCACAGACACAAGCTCTATCCCGTCAATCAATGGGACTTGTCTCCTCTTCAGAATGGTTCTGGCTAGTGGAGACTTACTTCGACCAATGAAGTGAGAAGGACCATCTACTTCGATGCAAATAGTCTTTCCATTCACTTCCACAAGAGCGTCTATGCGATAGCCGCTGCCCATGAGCACCTCTTCTTTTGGGTCGAGACCGATGTGCGATAGTTGCGCCACCACATCCTCCTGCAGCTTTGATACTGTCGGCTCTTCGGAGATGAATTCGTTGTAGCATGCCTCTTGAAGGTCTAATGGCAGCCCGGGATGGGCCTTCTCCTTTGATTGCCACAAATGCCATTGGTGAAGCTGCGTTAGTTCTTCATGCTTGAACGCATTCTTCTTTTCAACACACTTATTGATGAAATGAATGTTGAAAAGGGATGGTGCATCGACATCTGCTACTGCATATGCCCATGCAATGTTTGCAAGATGTTGATTGTTGCAGCTATCAATCAATTTTGCCGCAGTCGACGCAAATGACAAGAACAGCTGCATGTTGATATCGCCCATGGTAGCGTATGCCCACAGTAGATTAGCAACTTCTTGGGAAATGAACTTTCCTTTGGACCGGATGGCAGCGTCGGCAACTTTCTTGAACAGTTTGGGATGAGGAAATTGAGCAGTAGCGTAAGCCCACACTATGTTGGAGAATTGTTGAGTGTTGAATTGATCCATTTTGTCAGATGCAACAATGTGATTGGCCACCTTTTCAAACAGCTCTGGATCATTAGATCCAGCCTTTTCGTAAGCCCACATTATGTTGGAGAGCTCCTGAGGGATAAATCGATCCAAATTATCTTGACCAACGATGCAATTGGCAACTTTCTCAAATAACTTCTGATGACGAACACCAGCAGTGGCAAATGCCCAAACGATATTCGAAAGTTCTTGCGGTTTGAACCCATACAAGACATCAATTCGAGCAACATGATTTGCAACTTTCTCAAACAGCTTTGGGTGAGAAATCCCAGCTTTTGCGTATGCCCAAACTGTGTTGGAAATCTCTTGTGATTTGAACTCTCCCAAATGCTCGTATGCAGCGATTTGATCGGCCATCGCTTGAAATAGTAGAGCATGCGGTTTGTCTACTGTCGCATATGCCCACATCATGTTGGATATACCTTGCGCATTGAATTCAGCACTTCGATGAGCTGCTTGAGTTGCGATTTGATCAACCAGATTACTCTCATCATCAAACTCAGGCACATATCCAATCAGAGCATATGCGTAGGCAACATTTGACAGGCCCCGAGCATCAAAGCGATCGAGCTTGTCCCTTGATGCACAAGCAAAGGATAGAAATAGTTCCTTATTCGGTGTCATGTCACTATTCATCAAGAGACTACTCAACACGTCAATGATATGATCTCCACGTGCACTCCTTCTCCCACCATCACCATATTTGCGTAGCGTATCTGTAATCTTTGCTATGCTGTAGATTGCTTGAGATAAATCTTTCGGACCAAAAAAACTCAAAGTATTCTGAGTATGCTCAAATATCTGATTGAGATGATCACCCAACTCATCATGATGACGTGGTAGACGTGAGTTTGATGCATTCCTTCCGCTCATCTGTTTCGACACTTTGTTCCAGAACGCAGCAGTCAATGATGGCTTTAGAGTGGCAAGGTTGGCAAATGCAATCTGAATTAAGTCATGAATTGTGTGAGTGTTGTTGAATAAATGTGTTGAGTTGCGTTGTGTAGGGTTAGACGAGAAGTCTTGTCTAGATGAGAGTGGACGACGCTCATGAGATGAGTTCTTTGGATGATCGTAGCGAGACGGCGGCTGATAGTAATTGCTGTGATAATTGTTCATATTATTCATATCACTACCATACGATGCATTAGCATAGTTTTCGGCGTTCTTATTTCGATGGAATTCATTAGCTGGAGCTCGATGCATCTCAGCTCCATTGCCATTGGTAGGTCCAAGTGGACGACGCTCATATCTTGTGTCCTTTGGTCTGCCATCACCGAAGCTTCTTTGGCTTCGAGGTCGATCGTACTCATTGTTTTGTAGATTGCGTTGGTTAGGACGAGAAGGAGATCGAGATCGCTTGCGAGACGAATTATCATGGTAAGATGAGTCTCGTTGAGAAGAATTATTGCTTGAAGAAGAATAGTTGTATGGGAAAGGATGAAGATCAAATGAACGAGAGCGATGGCCACGAGAATGAGGTGCATAATCGCTGCTCCTAGAACGATGATATTGATAACTTGCTTCAACTCTCATGTCTCGATTATCGCGATGATGACTCATTCTATCATATGAGCGCTCACGACTGCGGCCACGAGAGGGAGCCAAATGTTGGCTACGTCCTCGGCCGGTAGCATGGGCATGGTTGCTGCCGTCGCGATCCTGAGGACGCATGTAGTAACTGTATGATTGCCCGGACATTCTATCAATGTTAAGTGACTGTCTTGCTTGTGCACATGAACCTCTTTCCATACAGCGAGGAGCGAGGAGGTCGACGGCAGTTGCTTTTGTCGCTTATGTAGTCGTACATACATACAACACATAGAATTACAGTATGGTATGTATTGGTAGATAGATAGATTATTTTAGTAGCTACTCTCTAGACCCGAGGATAGAGAAAGGAGAACTTAAACCAGGATGGAGGGGCCCGGGCTGTGCCTGGTACTATTGTACCTGCACATACTGATGCTGATGAGGAGATAGAAAGAGGGAAAACTTGATGGGTGAATGCAGGGTTTAGCTCCGGGAGGCGGGAGTGTGCTAATTATCGCGACTTATCATCTACCTCGTCATAGTGTAGGCCTTCTTCTAAACGACGGAAACTGCTCCTTCGGCTGTGGAGGCAAGGGATCAGAATTATCATCGCAGCTATTCCCGTACGCAAGACCATCTAACGTTTCATCACTGAATCGTCCACTGCATTCACCATAACAGTGTTGTTGGCGATTGTACGCCATTGTGTGTGATAGCTGTATTTGCTGCTCATTATCATCTCCCTTCGAGAATATTTCGGCAATATGCTGATAATCATTTTGAAGATTCCGGTACGACCGCGGAGAAGCTGGAGGCGACGGCGGAAGCATTAGCAACTGCTGCTGTTGTTGTTGAGGTTGATTACGATGATGATGATGATGACCAGCGAGGGAACAATCCGTATCAAGATTCAAAAGTGAATCATCAGTTACATTATTGGCCAGCGTAGCAGCGGGTCGTTCCTTGGTACCTACAACTCCATTCCAGTCCATACTGACAAAGTATGGCTGAACCTCCTCTGGATCTGAATGATGTTGCTGCCCCAGCTGTTCCTCAAACGGTGCGGAAGCAATTGGCACATTTGTTTTCCTGTGATGCTGATTTTGTAATCTACTGAATGTCTTGGTAAAACTCGAACTTGGGTACCGATATTTTCCACTCTTATCTTCCATAGTGTAACACGTATTTGAATCGGAGCTACCCTTTCGGTGGATCATCATGGAATCAGCGCTTTTCTTGCGATCGTACTGATACTTGCTCTCTCCTGCCCTGTGTACCATGATTGCGTCGGTGCTACTCATTCGACGATATTGATGCTTCCTCGTGTTCTCTCTCATTGTCTCCAGATTTTCAGGAGCACTCCCCCTGCGACGGTATTGAAATCGTTTCCCGAAGCTGGCTCCGCCCGCTTTCTCGGTTCGCTTCCAAAAATAAAATTCTCTAATAAAAGAGAAGCAATGTTTGAAGATATGTATCTCTCTAAGATCGGGTTAACCCTGATCTTTTCGAATCAGTCGGTGATGTGGAAACACCCGCTGACTCAGCACCAACCCGACATTTATGTGAACGGAAGCCTACTAAACAGGGTGTGTTTTACACTAGTAATTTAAATAAGTTTTGAAGTAAACTCTGTGTTTAGCACATGTACACACAAATGTCGGGTTGGTGCATGAGCTGTGTGCTTTTGGTTCAAGTTGTACGCACTTACACGCACAGGTTGTAACGGCTGATGATGGCTATTCCAAGGCCGAAAGGACACAAATCGCTTTCCTCCCGCTCTGCAATTATCAATAAGCTTTAATTCAATAATGGTCTGATCAATTAACAGTGTTTGAGCATTGTCTACTGTTCCTAAGATACTCGACCCCCTCCTAATAAACTGATGATATAACTCCCGAGTAATCGATCCATGAAGCTCCGACCGCAAATTCCTCTCTCCAACTCCATGGACAGCATTGGCATCTCATGCGTGCAAATACCTTCATCTGAGGGTGTGTCCCTTGTGAGTGAGCCATACACAACTCTCCTACCTAGCATCTGATGAGGCAATAATCCCTTCAGTAGCGGCTATGGTTGTGGATGAAGAAGCGGACCGTTGTAGCTAAAAGTTATTGAATCTGACGGATAGGTGGCAGATGCATGAGATGTTTTCTAACATGAGTTCATCTGAAGAAATTGCGCAAAGGCGCAGCCGATTGCGAGTCGGCCATCCCATCTCACGCAACCAATGATGACTCTGTTGCAGCCCCTACCGCTCTACAAAGCAGGTCTACATCGATCAGACACCTTCCAGCAACTACGGCAAATTTTATTGTCCACGTCGCCCCGGATAAGAAAGATGGCCTAGTGTTTGTCGCTATTCGCAGCGAGGGCCTCGAAGTCACACCAAGTTTGATTGATGGTGCCAACACCTTTAGGCACAAACAAGGCATGATGTTCCATTCACCCCGATCACATGATCGCCCAGCTTCCTCTCAC
Source organism: Skeletonema costatum (assembly GCA_018806925.1). Taxonomy (NCBI): domain Eukaryota; phylum Bacillariophyta; class Thalassiosirophyceae; order Thalassiosirales; family Thalassiosiraceae; genus Skeletonema; species Skeletonema costatum. The sequence goes on along the minus strand of JAHBBA010000189.1, from coordinate 1,590 downwards.
AACAAGAAGCATAGCAGACAGCGCCCGTCGATGGGCCCTCCACACCCGACGACGATGAGCCGCACAACTTCCACCGCTGCTGCTGAAGGATCAAGATATGGATGAGCGCTGGTCGCCACCACTTCCGGATCAGCTACTGATGTCGAATATCTTCCCCTTCCAACAACAAAATCCTACGCCCAAAAGTGAAACGCCCATCGTGGTAGCAACACATCTTTCAGATGAAACAAATCTTTCAGATGCTAGCACACTTCTTCGGTTAGGTGTTCAAAGGAGCGCATGCACATACTCATTCTTTATTATTAATTAATGTTTATGGTGCTCTGGCTCTGGATGAGCTGGATGCACAGGTATAGTGCTGGTCACCTCTGACTTCTTTTGACGTCTCTGCCGTCGAAGATGCAACCATCCCCAAAAATCCTTGTTATCTGATGCGGCAACGCTGATGTAATGAGGTGTTCAGTGGAATGCAAATTCCACTGCACGGGTACACGCCGCCAAGTAGGATATACCGGGTTTAGAGTGCTGGTCACCTCCGGCTTCTTTGATTGTCTCTGCCGACGAAGTTGATCTCCTAACAAATCCTAGTTCTCTGACGCTGCAACGCTGAAGGAACGAGGTGTTCAGCAGAATGTAAGTTCTGCTGCACGGGTAGTTACTTTTCCAGAATCTTTGCCGATTCTTTGCACAATCATTTATGCCGGATGATTGCGCCGAAGTGTAGTAGTTCTTGGAACATCAATGTTTCGGTACACTACACCACAAGTCTGGGGACATTTAGCATTACACAGCATTAATTCCACTGCCGCTGCTGTTGACTTGATGGTGTATTATGTCGACTCAAACAAGGATGGAGCCTTCCAACCTTGGCTGCCGCTACATCTTCTCCTCTTACACAAGAGGCAGTTCCAAGCTAAACACCGCTGAGTAAGTCTTCTCGAAGTTGAACAGCATTTATGCAACTCAGTTGGTGGTGGGCCTCACTGCTCTACCGTCTCCAGATGAAGATTTCCTCCTTCCCCCGAGGGAATCTCCTTTGGTGCTGGTGGAATGGTCGGAACGACAATGGTAAGTTGATGTACCCTCACCCACGTGGTTTTGCGGTTTGGGTTCCGCTTTAACAAAGTATGCTTGCATACACATCAACGAAATTGATCAGATCCATGCAGGTATTGTATTCAACGACTCGGGGTCCTTGCTGTTAGCCTCCCTGCGAGGAAAGGACAAATGGGCCCCTTTTATTTTTCAAAGCGAACCGAAGCTGGCTCCGCCCGCTTTCTCGGTTCGCTTCCAAAAATAAAATTCTCTAATAAAAGAGAAGCAATGTTTGAAGATATGTATCTCTCTAAGATCGGGTTAACCCTGATCTTTTCGAATCAGTCGGTGATGTGGAAACACCCGCTGACTCAGGATGAGCTGTAGTGCTTTTGGTTCAAGTTGTACGCACTTACACGCACAGGTTGTAACGGCTGATGATGGCTATTCCAAGGCCGAAAGGACACAAATCGCTTCCTCCCGCTCTGCAATTATCAATAAGCTTTAATTCAATAATGGTCTGATCAATTAACAGTGTTTGAGCATTGTCTACTG